>JAGKTI010009935.1:9716-29685 GCA_018397915.1 Birgus latro
AAAAAAAAAAAAAAAAAAAAAAAAAAAAAAAAAAAAAAAAATGCCTGGGACCACTCGCAGCCCATCTCTCACCGAGGCAACACCTCCACCGCTGCTCTCGGTGGGACCAGCTCTCTGCAGCAGTTTCCGCCGGGGAGGATGGGCCTGTCGCCCCTCGGAGGAGCCCTGTCCGTCCACCAGGAGGTTAAGGGTCCCCATTTTACCCTTCCTCCCTCCACCAGGATCGGGGCTCCCTCCCACCACCGTGACTGGGCCTTCCCTCCTTGGCCTCCACCTGCTGCTGGGGAGCTGGGCGAGTATTTTCGGCCCTTTCCATCCAGGGCCTGGGAGCTGAGGGCATCGTCGGGGCAACTCCATCTACAGTTCGTCGCCGGCGCCTGCCCATCGGCGCCGCGACTCTATGGCGCCACTCCATTGGCGCCGCGACTGCTCGGCGCCATTCCATCGTGCCGCGGTTTCCACTGTTCCCGCCCCGGCCTGCCCTCTTTGACCATCAGCCAGCCTCGCTTGCCACCTCCCTGCCTTCTGCCTTGCTGCCTGCTTCTCCCGACATCCACTCAGTTTATACAAGCCAATCTCCACTTCGGAGATACTCTGACCGGGCTAAAAAATGGCCCGGTCCTCTCTATAGGGGAGGAAATTATAGAAAAGAAAGAAAGAAGCCTGGGACCACGATTCCCAGTGCAGCAGCGATGGAAGCAACATCTCCTCCCGCGACGTCCTCTCCACCTGCTACAGCCTTCGACCCGTTGAGGGGGGCTAATACTTCAGCAGGTCTCCAGCCACCACGGGCCCACACCACCTCCGGCACCGTGAAATGGTACAATGTGAGGATGGGGTACGATTCATTCGGCGCCGGGACACTGGCGCCGATGTATTTGTGCACCGTCTGAAGCTCGAAGTAACCAATTCACGGGGCCGGAAACGCCCGTTGCGTGAGGGAGAGGCTGTTGTGTTCAATCTCCTACAAACACCGAAGGGTCCTGAGGCAATTAACGTTACCGTGCCTCGAGGTGCAGCTGTGCAGGGCTCTGCTATTGCACGGCGGCGCCCCTCGGCCTGGGATCGTCAGCCCAGGGACCCTCGATGCTCTGGGGAGATTGACGCGATAGTCACTATGTGTGTCACGACGGCTCGAGCATTTTGCGGTGGTGTTAAGGCGGCGATGCTTGTTCTTCTCCCACAGATTTTTGAGAAGAACGGGCTTCCGCGCATTGTCATCCCGCAGTGCTTTGCCCGCGATACCCATACTGCCCCTCGCCAGGAGCGTCGCGCCCCCAAGCTGCAGCCTCCTAGACCCCGCCCAACACCGCGGATCAGGCTGCAGCTCGATGCTTCTCTCAATCGAGCTACTGCTGCCACCGCCACTACCGTTGCTGCACCGCCTACCGAGACAGCCCAGCCAGCTCCTACTGTTGATTCCCTCTGCTCACCGTCAGCAGCCGAGGAAAGGGATCCTTCTCCCGTCCCCTCCACTGACAGGGAAGAAGTGGACCTCCCGCCCTTGACTCCTCCACCTGCTGTTGATGGCGAGCCGAGGAGAAAGAAGAAAAAGAGGAAGGGGAAGAAAGGCGGGCCTCCACCACCGGTTGAGACGGAGACAGACCATCCCACGTCTCCTCCACCATCTCCACCGCCTGCCTCCACCACCACCGCTCCTCCACCTCCACCGCCTGCCTCCACCACTGCTGACCGCCGTCAGGAAGTCTTGGCCCGACTCCCTCCACTGAGAGAGGAAACTCGCGTCCATCTCGAGTCTCTCTCAGTGGATCAGATCTTTGAACAGCAAGATCGATACCATCAGGCCAACTTCTCTGACGTGACGGACTCCCTCTACCGCCTCCACGTACGCTATCAGCAGTTTAACGACCGCCACGCCGAGTGTCTGCTTGTGACGAGCGAGAGCCACGCCGACGACGTGGCCATTTTAGACTACGTCTTCCGCGCTATTTTAAAACATCACGGTCTACACTAGCTGAAGCTGGTTCACCTGCCTTCCATCTGCAGTTCACCCACTACGGGCTTTCCACCCTGAGCCCGTGCCACATCCGTGTGGCAAATCTTATCATCATCATCATCTGGGACCACTCGCAGCCCATCTCTCGTCGTGTGAGGACATCCACCTAGCCCGCGGCGAGACCAGTTCTCCGGCAGCTCTCCACCAGCCGAGGGGGTTTGGTCTGGTCTATCCACCCTGAGGATGTGGCCTTGATCCAGCCGACCTGGAGGTCGAGGCCGACTATTCTCCCTCCACCCGGATCGGGGCTTTTCCCTCGCCGTCGACCGTGACTGGGCCATCCCTCTTAGCTTTCCGTCTGCTGCTGGGGAGCTGGGCGAGTCCTTAGCCCTACACCATCCAGGGCAAGGGGGTTGAGGGCAGCGTCGGGGCGGGTTCATCGATCTGCAGCTGTTGGCGCCTCCTCGATCGGCGCCACGTCGTCCATCCTGCTGCCCGTCTCGCCCTGCCCTCCTTGATTTTCGACCTGTGCAGCCGGCCACACCATCTTCCGCCAGCCCTCGTCTTCTCCCCTGCTTTTCCCGCCAATCCTCGTCCGAACATCTGTCTGCTGGAGCCCCGCTTTTCTGCGTTTTTCTGCCAGCGCACTTGCGCGCCCTCTGACGGGCTCTTTGTTTGCCCGTGTCCCCACCTGTTGTGGCAAATTCCACACACACACACACACACACACACACACACACACACGCCTGGGACCGGCATAACGCCGTCTCCCTTTTTCATCGATACAGGTCAGTAACTCTAAAATCCATATATCCCCCCTCCTTCCTTCCTTACTTATGTGAAGTAAATTCTCATAAACATCAGTATTAGTAATATTCCCCCCCATGCTTCTTTTGAACTGACTAGATAACGCTGTCTCCCTTTTTCATCGGTACAAATTGTGGCTGTTTGTATGATCATTAGAAAATAACGAGTGGATGAAGCCGACTGGCTTGCAATCCCTACGTCTGTTGCCCGCTACACTGAAATTCCCCCCCCCCCCCCTTTTTTTTTCCCCCTGTTACATGTAATTCGAATGCGGAATTGACTGGTCCATTAGAATATTCTGATCTTTCTGTGTGAAGTGTTTATCTTAATAGAGTTTTGTATTCACATGTATTTGTTTCAGCTAAAAGCATTGATTATTCACCCACTTTAAAATATTGAGCCTATAGTATCGTTCTTTTGAATGTGGTATCTATTTATAAATAACCTTTGGGTTAATGTGTATATTCCAAACTTGGGAGAATATTTTCTGGAGGTAATATCTCGGTGAGTTTGCCTGACGAGTCCGTTTGAGACCGTGAGATTGCTAGATACACATGAGACTGTATCATTGTAAATATTAGGTTAAGAGGTGAGATTAATATTCCAGGAAAGGATAAAGCTTAGGGTATCAGTGCCATTTAGGAGTGTTGGGTCAGTGTTGAAGATTATAAATTAGTGTATGAAAATATAAAATTGAGTATATACCCAACTGTGAAGAACACTATACATATTAGTGTGATAATATCATCCCGAGAATTTATTCAGCTGTGGTGATTACACCCTTCAAATTATTGATCCTTGCTATATTTAGTCTGCCCTGTGATAATCTCAGCGCGAAGGAAAATAGGAAAATTTATCTTTCAGTTTCTAGTAATTCATAGTCTGTCAAGTAATCTATGTTTAATTTGATCTAATTATCTTGTTTCTTATATTTGTATGTTTAGAATTAGTAAATATTACGTTAAGTTTTCATTGAGTTTAAGACTTACTATTCCCTAAGGAGTTTTAATCGTGAGGTTGAGTGGCCCGCAAGGTGTGCTAATATCTTACTACTCACGCATTCTAAACAGTACACGCTACCCTAGTTCTTATTCGCAAGGCCCCAGAAGTCTTCATCCTTCTTTCTTGGTGGAATAATTTTCCAGCATACTCTGGGCGGTGGCAGCCTACTCTTTAAAACTCTGATTCTTGCGGTGAGTCTATAATTTCTATCATTACCCTGGTGACTGGAACAGTGGGATTTGTTAGACAGGCTTCAATAAAATTTTCTCATCATTGCATAAGAGCTAAAATTCGGACCTTTACGCTAATTTCCCATCTTCACATAAAGGGTCTAAAATCCTGCATGACACAAGTCCAAGACAGATTACTTGTTTCTAATCTTCAGGGAACAGTTTAAGAATTTGAATTTCATTAAATCAGGCTTTACTGATCTACCAGGAGACCCGCCGACATGTCGTAAAAATGACCCCGCTAATACCAATACAATCCAGTCAGATCAAGGAACTGGAGATTTCCCCTATAATAGGCATATGCAGTGAAACATCGTCAATGGTTGCTACCTTCTCATGAAGTGCGTCCACTGATATGTATGTGACTCTGTGCAGAGTTTGAAGAAAAGTCCCGTTCAGTGCCACATGGGAGATTCTTAAATCAGCTATGACTGAAGGACGCCAAAGCAAGAATATGTTATCCAGTACGTGCTTTTCGTAGAATGGTGACTTAGGGATGACTGTCTTTATGGTAAGCCAAAGTAAGGAAGCTAGTTTTTGTCTAATAATTCAATATGCCTGTATCTTCTATTTCAAACCACGTCCTGTGGTCAAAGGCATATATTACCATTAGCTTTGGAGGCTCTCTTACACCTCTTCCTTATCGATATATTTTTAATACTACACACAGCTGCTTTGTTGAAGGTTACTTATAACTTATCAGCACATTCTGCAGGAAGAACATACAGAGGAATATTACCGTGCCATATGCAGAAGTTAACTGGAAAGGATGAAATACCAGAAAGCCTCTTTGGGGGCCGAAAATGTGGTAGTAAAACTGTGCATTAATAAGAGGCCATCGAAGTGACTGGCTCAAGATCAAGATTAGAGCGGAACAAGTTGTGTGATGATCCCATGGCTGTTGAGTATGGATGGGGTTATGAAAGAGGTAAAGACTCGAGCAATGGAGAAAAGGATGAGGCTGGTAATGAATTCTGAATGTTGGAGTATCTCAGATTAATGGTGAATGGTAGAGTATCTCAAGTAAATAGTGAAGGGTGGAGTATCTCAAATCTATTCTGTACCAGTGACAGTGAATCAGGATAAGTGAAAAGTGGTGGTTGTAGAGAAGGAAGGTGGCTCATTATGTAATTTGATGGTGAACAGAGAGAGATCCAAATTGACGCGGGAGTTTATGTACTTGGGTGGTGCAGTGACAAATGATAAGTAAATCTGTAGAGGATTGATTGACTGACTTATTTAACTAAATAAAAACGGGCGGTGCAACCGCCAGTTCCATATGCCTCCAGACAACAGTGAGAACGCTTAAAAAAATAAAAATAAAAATAAACTAGGAATGAAATTTAGCAAAAAAAAACACACACACACACACACACATTTAAACCAGTAAACCCTAAATCTTGCAAAGGAGTCCGGCTGCCTCCACGAAGGACGGGATTCTCCCTTCCATAACACAAACACCTACTCTAAACACAAACGAAATACTGTACAATCCATCAATTGCGTGGTTCTCATAGAGGTACAGATGGTGTACATCCCCAAGACTACTCTACCAGCAAATGCCAGACAGTCAAGGGTACCAACCAAGCATTCCTCACAGAAAGAGTGGGATAGATTAATTGAAGGTTTAGCCATAAAAAAAAGCTGACAGCGGAACTCTTACGGTCATATGGTGACAGACAACAGTGAAAAATATAGTAAGACATAAGCAACATAATGCTGTTGCAACCCTTCATCTGACCAAGCACATAACCCCCCCACCTCCCTGCACATCTAACCAAGCACATTATGCCCTCCCCCCCTCCACCTGTATAACACAGAGACCAGGTTGGATTTAAATGTCTGACCTTTTTTCTTTTTTTCTTTTTGATTATATTAAAAAAACTGCTTAAGACAAAGCATTCTACCTATCAAAAGGCACCATTTCACTATAAAACACATAACTATGAGAATTTCATGACTCTTTTGTGAATAATTTCTGAGTTTTTCTCCTGACATGGGATCTACCTAATCTTGTTGATCCCAGTGATAACAATACCCGCCTCTGGCTTCGAAAAGTGATGGGTAAAAAAAAGAAAAGCACTCAAAACGACAAAATATGAAAAGTAAAATTAAAGCAAACATGAAACCACTAAACACTAAAAGGTACAACTGAGTCAGCTGTCTCTAAAACGAGAGGATTCTCCTTCCTGTAACAAATGCAAACTCTCCGGGCACCAACGAAAGAATGTATTACCCTTAACCT
Organism: Birgus latro; assembly: GCA_018397915.1. Lineage (NCBI taxonomy): Eukaryota > Metazoa > Arthropoda > Malacostraca > Decapoda > Coenobitidae > Birgus > Birgus latro. Next base: position 15,958 of record JAGKTI010009935.1, read on the forward strand.
GCCTGATGCCCTGAAACGTACTGATGGCATGAATCCCCAAATCTGTGGGACTCTACCAGCAAGTGCTGAACAGTCACGTGAACCAAGCAGTCCTCACAGAGAGGAGGGGAGAGTGCTGTCCATTAAAAAAAATCCATGAAAGAACAGGGTGTGGCCGATTCACGTTCGGTATAGTCTCCCACTGGTGAGACAAGCCTTGGTAACTTGGGGGTTGATTGACTGATTGAATAAACAGAAATAAAGACTGGCAGCGTAACTGTCAGTGACATATGCTGCTGGCCAACAATTACAATGACGACTACAGAGAATAAGAGCAGACAGGAGGGTAAAACAAGTGATAAAAAAATTAAGAACATTAAGCATTAAGTCCTGAAAAAAAAACTACAAATAGTCCAGCTGCCTCCATAAAGGGGAGGGTTCCCCCTCTCATACAACAGGTATCCCCCCATGGACTCACGAAAGACAGAATAACCCATCACCCGCCCAGTATTCAGAGAGGTACTGATGGTGTAAATTCCCAAGACCGGGGCACCCCACCAGCAAGTGACGAACAGTCACGGGAACCAAGCAATCCTCACAGAAGGGATGGGAGGGGGAGGCAATCTCCATGAAAAACCATGAGGGAATCAAGTGTTTGCCAATCCAAAGTTGACATAAAGCCGTCTCCCATCAGCGAGACAAGCCTCTGTAATGGCAGGAACCCATTGCATCTCAAATAGCACATGTCCAGTTGGCCCCCTGTATGGTTGCCAACAATGGCGAACCTTTCTAACAATATTAGAAAAAAAAACAGATGTAGGCAGTTGATGCACAGGAGAACGGGATCCCTCAGCTGGAGGTGGGTGGGCCGATGCTGCCTTTGCCAGCAAATCATCCCGCTAATTCCCTGACACACCCACATGGGCTGGAACCCAACAAAACCTACCATGACGCCCAGAGAAGAAAAGCCACTCTAATATCGATGAAGCCAAATGATGAGATGGAGTAAAAGACTCCAGTGCAGAAAGAGGATTGAAGTAGTCACTAAATGTCACAAAACAGTCTGTCGATAAACTGATATGGTAAGCAAATAATGTAGTAGTTGCTTCAACCATAAAAACAGATGAAATAGCAGGAAGGCTACCACCCTGACTGAAGGAAAGGAAAACAACACCAAGCCCTCCCAAGCATCTGTTTTTGAAACATCTGTACAGACAGGGACGGGACTCTCATGAGGGAGAAATGAGCTTTTTCTAACAGCAAAGGAAGCATCGAACGTAACCCAAAGAAGTAGCCAATAACACTAGTACCCGAGCAGACAAGCTATCAGTGAATGGACAGAGGCTGGTATAACAAATAGGATACCGTAACCAAAGGGCACTAGGCAAACGAAATAAAAAGAAAAACATGAATCCTGGGACAGCATGACACAGGACACATATTCCACGAGGCAGTGAAGACGATAACAACAAATCATCATCAACAACTGGTGGCAAAAGTCCAATGGGAGGGTATCAAAAATCTGCCAACATGCTCAAAACCGGGAATGACATGCATGCCCCAGTCATCAGACAAAGATCATTATGATGCTCTGGATATAACACCCCAAACCCATACTAAGTTAAGAACGAATAAATAATGTATGCACAGCAAGAGGAAGAGGGTCTGACAGCCACCTCCCCGTGAGGTACGAGAATGAGCCATTATCATCATGAAATTCTTGGCCTTAATACAAGCTGCCATAACTGAATGCAAATGAAGAATCTAGGTCAGCTGTCTACCAAATATAAGACCCAGAAACACGTTCTCTTTTACACATAATCTGGATTGGGAAGGATTCTATAACATCAGCCCTTGAGGTCTACTGCAGGACCGGCCTATCCCTACCGAAGCAGGGACGATACATCAATGTATCTCTACCCAGTGACTTAGGCTGTCTGGTAGAGACTGTATGTAAGGTGAGAAGTGCTTGTGAGTGTAATTGTTGTGTTGTAGTGGCTTTGGATGTGTGTGTAGTCTGTGAACCAAGTGTAATCGGGCCACCTTCAGCCGACTGGGTGCAAGGATACTAGTATGCGATATTGGTTCAACCACAGCACCCCTTGCGTTCGCCAAAGTGGTCAGTGGCTTGGTGAATGCTTCCCAAAGTTTTTACAACTTTGGCGGGAGGCGAACCCGCGCCCACCAGCATGCGAGATGCACACTCTGCCACTGTACCGCAGAGACTATATATATATATATATATATAGTATTCACCATCTTTTCCAAGACCTTTCATAATGAAGATGGTGATTTGCAACGACAATATGTTGCCTGTAGGTGACTCTTTCCCAGCCTAGGGATGGGGATAACCACCAAGAAGCTGGAAAGTAACCAGTGCACAACATTCTACTATACAGTAACAGCAAAAATAGGAGAGAGACCCATCAGATAGATAGATAGATAGATAGATATTTATTGACCACAAAAATTCATCCACAAAATAAAACCATGCACAGTAAAACAAAACAAAAAAAGGTCCAAATGCAGACGCAAACATAAAAAAAAACACAAACAGTTAAACACAATGGCAATCGGTATGCACAAAAAAACATCACAGACAGACACAATACAATAACAACTTGTACCCTAAAAAGTGCACAAAAGGAAAAATAATACTAAAAGAAAAAGAACTAAAATCGTAACACATTGACAGAACTACAGTTACTAATACAACCTCAAGACAGAATGTACAGAAGCACACACAACATCGTAATCAGCTCTGCATAAGATTTTCTAAAGTTGTAATATTAAAATGCCTACGTAAATTCTGTGACATAGGACACTGCTCAAATACATGCTTTTCAGTCTGTATATCTCCACAATTACACAGGTGCTCCTCTATCGGCAACCGACCTCTTCCGCGCCTATTCCATCGCCCTTCTTCTATTGCAAGGGAATGTGCACGTAATCGTAATTGTGACCAAGGTATGCGTTCCAGCTCCCTAATTCCTCTTTTCAACTCATATATTTTGTTGACAGAAAGACTGGGATTTAGTGAGTGATATAACTAGTATCTGGAGGATGCAGACGCTCTAACTTTTTTTCATCTGGTCACGCGCAATTCGTATATCATCCACATTATTCTCAATAATGTCTCTAACATAACGTGACGTGTAACAGTTACAGTTAAGCATCACTCGAATGGCATGGGATAATGGATCACCATCTATGTTTCTCCTTTCTCTCCACATTTTTACAAAGAATTTTCGTTGTTTCGCCCTAACCAGCACATGAAACGAAGGTAAATCTGACTCCAGCAAACACAGATCATTGGCAGTGGTTTTCCTAACACCCAATATTTTTTTAATACACCACATATATAGTTTCTTTACAGGTTTAACATCTCCGTTCATCCACGGCTCTGAGCCATACATAATCGATGCCATTAACGCACAGTTAAAAACCTTCTTTTTCACATAAAATGGAATATCATTATTTTTATTTACAAACTCCATAAATTTCAATGCATGGCATGTTACTCTCCGGGCATAGGCTCTTATCGCCGTGGATGTAGAACCATCAGACGTGAACGGGCTCCCTAGGTATATATACTGGTTGCAGTGCTCCACCGTCACACCATCCACCATCATAGGCTCTTTATCCACGTCCTCACCGTTCAGTACCATAAACTTTGTTTTCCTTAAGTTAACATCCATCCCATGTGAAACACAAAATTCATTAAGTAAACCAATTTTCTTTAACGTACCCAACCTTGACGTAGACAGAAGGACGGTGTCATCCATCAGGACCAGCACATGAAGCCACTGCAGAAACCCATCCACGCCACAGCTCTGTTTTATTAACCTTATCATGTCGTTAACATACAGGACAAATAGCAGACAGGACGATGGGGCACCTTGATGCACTCCTACTGACGCTGTGATTAGTGCTGTACCAATAATACTGTTGGTCACTCTGTACATGGCAATAATAGCAAAAAGCATAGTCATACCACAACCCAGTCTCTTCAAATCAGAAAAAAACACACTTCTCCTAACCTTATCGTAAGCTTTAGGAAAATCGACAAATGTAATAAACAATTTACATTTCTTCTTCATTGCTACCTGGATTAACAGACGCAGCGTCACTATATGCTCAATACACCCTCTTCCCTCCTGGCTACCTGCCTGCTCCCTGAAAGGTTTAAACCACAAATTAAGTCTGTTACACAGCACCATATCATACAATTTCGCCAAACTATCTACAACACTGATACCTCGAAAGTTAGTAATCAATGATGACAATCCACCTTTGAAAACAGTAAAGAGTTTAGCAGTCACCCACGATGAGGGATACAAGTCTGCCATGAATATGCAGTTGAACAATGTGGTTATATACAAAATCCATGGAACGGGCAACAGTTTAAGTAAACCTGGTGGGATGCCATCGAGGCCACATGCTTTATTGCTTTTGAGTTTCTTTATTTGCTGCGATACCTCGCAATATGTTATGGGGTCATCTAACAACGGGATGTACACGTTGCTACGAAATGAATTATTATCAAAATCTTCCCTTTCACCCGGATTAAGAATTTCATCCAAATGTTCTTTAAATTCGTCATCAGATGGGGATGCAGTAATCTGAGACTGATCTTCATTAAACTCCCCATTCCAATTAATGGCGCGCCACACCTTTGCATCATCATTATTTTCCAATAGACGCTCCCACCTATTCACAAACTCGTCCCTATCAGGCTCACGCAGGTGAGTCCGACTTGCAGTGGCAAAATCGTGCAAGGTGGCGCACATGCTGTCAACTCCGACATCAATATCACCATCCAGCCCGGGCGGCTCATGCTGTGATAACACTTGCACGAATTTGTCTTGATCAATAGAATCCCACTTAATTGGTTTACTTATCCTCCCTCCCTGGACCTTATTGTGTAGCGCAGCATGGTCCCCCAAGCAAGATGCACGGTAAACAAGATGCTTTATATCAACAGATGAAGTAAGTAACGAAATCGATATTGGTGCATGGTCTGATGGTAACAGTAAATCATTATCAACTTTATAATAAAAAATGTCCCTTACAAGACTGGAGGAGGCAAGGCAGACATCTAGTTCAGATACCCAATGCCTGCCCTGGCGGTAAGTAAGGTTACTTGGAAAACAATGATCACCACACTTTAAGTTATTCAGAATTACCATCATTTCTTCCACACATATGCCGAGAACAGCACTAGCATTATCGTTCGCCACTCGCACAGGGGCTGGTATATCGGGGTATGAGAAATGTGGCAAATCCATGGAGACCAGTAGCTCACGAACAGCACTCCCAAATCTTGCATTAAGGTCACCAATGACTATACAGCCTTTATAATGCTCACTCATCTTAATCTTTGCTTGCATGGTGCTAAAAGATGCATGGCTAAAATATGGTGAATCTGAAGGCCATATATAACAGCATCCGAACAGCACACCCGCGACACATGTAAGCTTAAACCAGATTTGATCCACAATACTTGTATCCATATCGGTGACATACTGATTCAGATGCTGCTTAATGAGAACACACGTGCCACCACGGTGGGGATTATCACTGTCATAACTAACATAAGAAACATAACCTGGAAAGGATACTGGTATAGATGTTTTGATTTCATTTAGACTCACAATATCAAACTTACAGACCATTTCCATTACATTATCTTTTTCCATCTTTGTCCTTATTGTATTAATATTTCAGGACACAATCCTTATGCATTTTTGTGGTCGTCTTAAAAAGAATTCAGTTTCCACTCATCTATAACCAGTCCATCCCGGTATAGCTTCCTCTCCTTGACGTCAAGCCGGATCACACAACCTTGGTTTTCCGGCCTGTTCTTTTCAGTAGCCTCTGCCGTGCGTAACCGCTTCCACTCCTGCCGGACAGCCGGGTGAAGACACGTGATGTAAAATGGCATAACCAATATTATCATAGCCAAGAGATGAACCATGGCACTGAAAAAAAAAAAAACTCATGTTCGGAAATAGAAAAGAAGACATTATAAGGATTTTCGCCAGAGGAGGTGAAACTGACACTACAAGATTCCAAGTGCCAGCTGTTGCTAATCATCTTCAACCAACCCAGTAACAGAAAAGGATCAGCTACAGTCCCACCTTTAAACAGGAGAGGAAAGAATGGTAAACATTCCTGAAATTTTTATCACCTAGTTCCACATATAACTTAGAGTAGTTCCTCGGTTAGTAGAGAAAACATAACTCTTCTATGATGAACCCCTGCCCTCCTTTAATAAAACTGATAGGTTTGTCAATACTTAAACTTGGTCACTCAAGAGCTCCCGCCCTAAGAAATGCCACCAAATACTGAGGATCCCTTTGATGGAATGAATGAATGAAGAAGCGACATGGCGGCGCAACAGCAGAGGTCTAATGCCGCCGAACACAAACAATAAAAGAAAATCAATATATATATAATAATAACAATAAAAAGCAAAGAGAAAATCGATGCTTAAAACAAATCGGCTATATATAAGAGACATAATAAAATACAAAGAAAACCAATGCTTAAAACAAACCAACAGTACAAAAGAAGCTACCAAAACTAAAAAACTAAAAATATAATGGAAAGATAAGGGTTAAAACTAGTACTTTATCATTAAAACACAAGCTAAAATATGGTAAAGCTCTATAGCCTGCGGAGAAGGCCAGAACGCAACACAAAGGAGAAGGTACTTCACCCCCATAACACAAACCTCTTCCCCAAGCACTGAGGAGAGAAGGTACAAACCGTTGATGGCTCGGCATCTAGAGAGGTACCGCCGACGAAAGTCCCCAAGACTGGGGCACTCGACAAGGAGATGCCGCACAGTCAAAGGAACCAGACAGTCATCACAATAGGGAGGGGGCGCCCTCTCCATCAAAAAACCATGAGTCAGCCTAGTGTGGCCAATCCGAAGACGAGCCAAAGCTGTTTCCCACTGTCGGGACAGTCCCACATATCCCCCATCACCCAGGTTCCAACGAATGCTGCGGAGTTTGTTCGCCCCTGCTGCATCCCACCTCCTCTGCCAGCAGGAACGGACAGCCCCCACAGTGGCCACACACAAATCATCGGATGGGACACGGCAACTTGGAGAGGAAGGACGAGAGGCGGCAGCTCTAGCCAGAGAGTCAACTCGCTCATTGCCCACGACCCCTACATGTGCAGGGACCCAACACAGTTGTACAGAGTATCCTCGCCTGAATAATAAGAAGAGCCATTCCAAGACAGCTAATGGGGGATGTGACGGGAAGCCATGAGACAAAGCTTGTAAGGCACTGGCTGAGTCACTAAAAATGGTAAAAGAAGCTGGAGGAAAGCTAAAAATCATTTCAACCGCAACTAATATGGCAGTAAGTTCAGCAGTAAAAACAGATGTAGAAGGAGGGAGACTCCCCCCACGGCTAAAATCACGAAAAATTACACCAAAGCCTGTCCCTGCTCGGGATTTAGAGCCATCCGTATACACAGGGACTGAGTCACTGTGAATAGAGGCATGTTCCAAAAAATAAGACAGAGCTGCCTGTGAGGAAATAGATGCCTTCCTCTCGGGGAAGTAATCACATGGTTGCACTTCTGGGAGAAGCCAGGGAGCCACTCGGGGGATACGCATAGGGAAAACAGGGGAGGACTGGACACCCAGCTCCCCCATGGCAACCCTCGCTCTGTACCCAAATGGGTGTGGATAGCGAGGATGGGTGTTATAAAAGGGGAAAAGAGCGACCTCAGAGGCAGTCTGACAACTCAATGAGTTCGGAAGATGGTGAAGGCGGTACCAACACTGCACCACCAGGGACTGTCGGCGGAGGTCCAGTGGTGGTTCGTTTGCATCAACCAACTGACTTTCTATAGGGGAAGACCGGAAAGCCCCAGTTGACAGACGAATCCCAGCATGATGAACCGAACATAGTGGTCTCAGCCGGGCCTCAGTAGCAGAAGAATATACCACACACCCATAGTCCAATTTGCTCCTCACTAAGGCGCGGTAAAGTTGGAGCAGGCTGGTCCTGTCCGCGCCCCAAGACAAGTGACATAGGGTTCGTAGGAAGGACAAGGCACGGAAGCATGATAGTCGTAATGAACAGATATGAGGTACCCACGTCAGTCTCCTGTCGAAAATGAGCCCAAGAAACTTTGTCTCGTCCACACATCGCACCCTCTGGCCATATAACTGAAGGTCAGGGTCAGGGTGAACTCTCAAACGGCAGAAATGTAAGGCCACCGTCTTTGTTGGGGAGAGACAGAAGCCGTGCATGGTGGCGCACCGAGAGACCCTATCTATAGCGAGCTGCATGTGACGTTCAGCAACGGACATTCGGGAAGCTGCATACCATAAAGCCAAATCATCAACATACAGTGAGGCAGACACTCCTTCTGGGATAGAGGACACAATACCGTCCAATGCTACGGCAAAAAGGGTCACACTGAGGACACTTCCCTGAGGCACCCCTTCCTCCTGAGTGTATGAAGGAGACAGGGTGCCACCAGCCCTAACCCTGAATGTACGGTCACGCAGAAAATTTAATATAAATAGGGGAAGCCTGCCTCGTAAACCATAAGAATGGAGTTGTTGGAGTATACCAAACCGCCATGTAGTGTCGTAAGCTTTCTCAAGATCTAAGAAAACACACACCAGCTGTTGCCATCTAGCAAAGGCATCACATGCTGCAGTCTCAAGGCGAACTAGTGCATCAGTTGTCGAACGACATTTTCGAAACCCAAACTGACATTGAGAGAGACATTCATTCCTTTTTAGGAAATATATTAGGCGAGTGTTGACCATTTTCTCAAACAGTTTGCAAAAGCAGGATGTTAAGGCAGTTGGTCGATACTCCAAGGGACTGTTGCCTGTCTTCCCAGGCTTCTGAAACGGCAGAACAATAGCCTCACGCCAAGAGGTGGGAAGAGAAGATTCCCTCCAGATTTTATTAAAAAGGCTGAGGAGAAAGGACAAAGCATCCTTATCCAGGTGTTGGAGCATCACGTTATGAATATCATCCGGCCCTGGTGAGGTGTCATGACAGAGGGAAAGGGCAGATTGGAGTTTGCAAAAAAAAAAAATGGGAGATTGTAGGACTCCACACTCCCTGACCAGAACTCCAACACCCTTGCCTCCTCTATCTCCCGTCGTCTGGCAAAAATTCGTGAGGTAGTGTCTCTATGACTGCCGCAAAGGCAGATGCAAAAATATCGGCCACAGCTGCAGGATCACCCACAGGCTCACCATTAGACATAAGCACAGGGGACCTGCCTTGATTGAACTTTCCCGAAATCTTTCGCACCCTCTTCCACACCTGAGACATTGGCATCTTTGAATTAACAGATGACACATATGCCATCCATGAATCTCGCTTAGCTTGTTTCAGTACTCGACGAGCCTTATCCCGCGCCCTTCTGAACTCGACAACATTATGCTCTGTCCTGTATCTTCGAAAACGGGAGAAAGCTAACTTCTTAGCACGTACAGCAACGCTGCATTCCTCATTCCACCACGGGACAGGTCGGTAGCGATACGTGCCAGAAGTTTTGGGAACAGTATGAAGGGCAGCAGAATGCAGAAGGGAGGTAAAGAATGAAACGGCCTCATCAATATGTGGAAAGTCTTCGACTGAGACATTACTAGAAATCAGAGAAGAAAAAAGGGACCAGTCTGCCTTATTCACTCTCCACCTCAGTAAACGAGAACAGGGACTAGACACTGCTGCAGTGAGAAGGATGGGAAAGTGGTCACTTCCATGGAGATCCTCCATAACCTCCCAGGTAATGTCCAGAAGACAGTCAGGAGAGCAGATAGAAAGGTCAATAGCAGTAAATGAACCCGTTTGGGGGTGAAAATGTGTAAACGCCCCAGTATTGAGCAGGGCGATATCCTCATCCTCCAATAATGACGCCAACAAACTCCCACATTGGTTAGTAAGACAGTCACCCCACAAAGGGTGGCGACCATTGAAGTCCCCCAAGAGAAGAAAGGGCATAGGTAACTGGCCAAGAAGGTTGTGAAGTTCTACCCTACCGACTACTCTGTTGGGTGGTAAATAAATGGAACATACTGTATACCAGCGATGGGCATACAATCCCACAGCTACACACTGGAGGTCAGACTGGAGGTGGACTGGCTGATGAGGGATGTCAGCTCTCACCAAAACAGCACTACCCCCAACAGGACCCTGGGTTGGTTTTGAGTAAAAAGCAGTGTACCCAGGTGGTGCATGGGGGGTGGCAAACCCTACAAGAGTTTCCTGGAAACATATACACATAGGGGAACAGGTCAGGAGGGTCCGCAGCTCCTCCCAGTTGTTGCGCAACCCTCGACAGTTCCATTGTATTATACTGGCTGAGAATGCCATAGTTCCCATAGTGAAGGGAGGATCAGGATGAGGGGCGAGGCAGTCTTGTCCCTCCAGTGGGTTTGGATTTATGCTTTGGAGAGCCCTTTGGAGGAGCCTGCCTAGCACCAGGAACCCTCACCCTCTGTCGAACGGCCGAAAGTAAACGGGAGGACGACGAAGTAAGATGTACCACACTCTTTCTTGGAGTGGGCAGACCAGTTTGCTTGGAAGGCGGCTTGGTGACCGCCTTTAGAGGTGGAGGACGGTCAGTGCCCCCACCAGAAGCCCCAGAAGTGGAAGTAGAGTCGATAGGACTCGAATCAATAGAGGAGGCCATTTCATGCTTCAGATCTAAGGCACCTACGGGCTGTCTAACGACATCTCCAGGTGGGGATGGGACCAGAGGTGAATCGTCAGCTGCAGTTGTCACATTGCTAGATCCCTCTTCCTGCTGGGCAGAGGAAACAGTAGGGGTGTCGACAGAAGTCTCAACAATTGAGACCTTAGGTGGCTGGTCTTCTTGATCAGGAGACTCTGAAGAACAACGATGACGTTTGCCTGATACAGATGGAGCCTCAGGCTTACTGGGTAAGACGGGAGGAGGAGTTTCGTAAATGTGGACATCTGCCACCACCATACAAGTGTGCAAGCCGTCGGCCACGGAAGTGGAGGTGGAAACAGTCGGAGTAGTGGTCAGGCAATCATTACTCGCACAAACAGTACTAACTGTTGGGACAGCATTATGCACAGCATGAGTTGAAGTAGTGGTTACTGGAATGGGGCGAGGCTGCCTCTGAGATACAGGGCGATGCACTGGTGTCCTAGAAAGGACAGAAGCATAAGTAACCCCTGGCTGGAAGAAGCATGTCTGGGCTCTTCTATTTGCTTCAGGAAATGAAACCCTCTCACGGGTACGTTTGGACAATATCTCTTTTTGCAGGCAGTACCTAGGACAGTTTTTTGAAGAGACAGCATGAGGACCTCCATAGTGATAGCATTTTAGGGGTCCTGGACAATCACTATTATGGCTTGATCCGCCACATGAGACACAAACACCAGGCAGGCCATCCTGTGCATGACGGCAAAATCGGCTTACATGCCCATACCCCTGACAGTGGAAACAACGCTTTGGGGTTGGCACATATGGCTTCACGGGAAGCGACAGCCAAGCCAGTTTCACAGTTGCAGGCATCGTTAATTTGTCGAAAGTTAGAAACAAGGTCGGGGTCGGGGTTAAAATCCCATCAATTTTCTTCTGAAGGCGCTCAACCTTTATCACACAAGATGATTGGAGTTCTTCTAATAGCCATGCCTCAGAGTACTGGAGGAGGTCCCTGGAAAATATGACTCCTTTTGACTGATTAAAACTGCCATGTGGAGTGCATGAAGTGGCTGTATTAGACACTATGGCAATATCTCTTAAATGGGAACTCTCTTCCGGGGAGGACACTTCAACCAGGAGACTTCCATCCCCTTGGGAAGAGATCCTCGGTTCTCTTCCGCATGCTGAGACGATGGCACTGTGCATATCAAAAATATCAATATTTTGTATAGATGTACCATTCCCCTTATATGTATATGTGTATGTATTATGCCTCCCTCACTGTATACCCCCCACTGTATAAAGTATCACAGCATAAGCAGCACTTCCCAGGCAAGCCTAGCCAATCAACTCCATATGTTTCGACTCTAGTCCAGTCGAGGGCTGATATCAGAGAGGCAACACCTATACAGTATTTCTGTGCTCCACATTAAAGGCCGTAAATAGCTACTCCAGGACTTTCCTTCAACCATCAAGAGAGGGGTGTTACATTTTTGGTAGCAGCGGTGATCGACCCTCGTTTCCAAACGCCTCCTACAGTGTTTTAGTGTCAAACAACACCTCCTTGCCACTCTGCCTCTCACAGCCTCGCCCTCACTCTCGTGGCATAATACCGGCTCTGCATACAGGTGTCCAGTTCCCCTCACCAGTGCCGTTCTCTACATCGACCACAACCCCTCTCAGGCCGCGACAATCGACGTCGACACCTGTTCAGGCACCTGTTCCAACACCTGTTCATCTGCCGGTGGCCCTCTCCAGCGTCTGCCATTCATTCTCTGCATCTGCCATGTCACTGCCCTCTGCAACATCAGCCACCCACCAGCTTTACATCTGCCTGTGGCGACATTTGTCCACCCCTCGGTGTGCCTCCCATCTGCTTTGCATTACACCGGCGCACCTCTCAACCCTCCTATTCACGTATCGGCTCAAGCCCAGCGAGAAACTCCACCTCTTCCAAGGCTCATCCAACATACCTACTACCAGCCTGCCTCTGGCTCCGCCCACCACGTGCCCTCCACGTTCGCCCACCAGCTGATCAACGCCCTCACCTCTCCCCTCCACTTCGTTCTCCATTCAGCTGTGTAACTATATAGTGTACCTTCATCCACCCCTGACTTTCTATAGAGATTATCCTCCGATTTTCTCTACAGATTGTGTGTTATTGTCATAATTCATCTCCACCCCTCACTCCATCCTCACATTCACCGCTAGTCTTTATTACTCATCTCTCATCTCACCTACTATTTATTGCAACTACCATTCCGTCATCTTCATACATCTCCATTTCCATTCTCATGGTACATATCCTCATCTTCATCCTGTAAATATATATATCACTCCTCATCTCTCATTTTATATTACGTCGCCGGACTACATGTCATACTTTGCATATACGGAACTTACTCCCTCCACTCTCAGTAAAGAAACAACCAATGATCACAACCCCCCAGCCGAGGAAGATTCAGTGACTCATTTACGTAGCGGACGCGCGTACCCCCGCCCTGCCTCACCACCCGCCATTTCATTACTCACCTCCCCACACCCTTCCCATCCAGATACCTCATTCTCTACCCCTGTTACTACACTGCCTGATTCTCTCCTTACGCCTACCACTCTCGTTAACTCTCCTGTCCCACTTCACCTCTTGTCTCCCTTACACTTAACTACCACTACCTTCTCCCTCTCTTATACCCCCATCACTTCTACATTTCCAACTATGAACCAAACGACCCCTACTCCCCAGTCTATCTATCTCGACGATGCCCATCGTCCCAAATTTACCGGCGAGGACTCCACTTGGTCTGATTATGATTTTCTCAGAGAGGTTGAAACTGACATCCACAATCGACGGATTACAGATGAAAACCTCAAAGTCTCTTATCTCATGGGTCGCTTACACCAAGGCAAATCGGATATCGGATCCGAGATCCGTGCTGGACATTTTGATGGCATAACAACCTTTGCTGATTTCTGTAAGGAACTCAACACTTTCTTGCCAACATTCAAATGCCGCATCTCTCACTGGGTTCACTAATCTCCTCACCCAGATGGATGAGGATTTGCGCATCCCCCCCC
>JAGKTI010009936.1:0-29682 GCA_018397915.1 Birgus latro
AGACAGATGGTGCAGAAGGTGTGTGAGAAGGACTGTAAGGTGTTTATGGCATTTAAGGATCTGGAAAAAGCATAAGACAAAGTAGACAGGAGGATTGTCGAAGGTTTAGCGCATGTGCTGTGTAGATAGTAAGCTCCTAGGTACCGTCAAGTGTTTTTATGATGGTAGTGAGGCACGTGAAAGGGTAAATGGGCATCTAAGTGACTGGTTCACGATCAATGTGGGCGTACGACTAGGTTGTGTGATGTCCCCGTGGTTGTTCAATATATATATAAGGATGGGGTGATAAGAGAAGTAAAAACACGAGTAATGGAGTGGGATGGCATTAGTAATGAATGGTGATGGATGGAATATCTCAAATTTGATGTATGCTGACGATGCAGTGCTACTTACAAATACCGGACAAGAATGTGGTAGACTGGTGAAGAGTTTTACAGATATCTGTGAGCATCGTGCCTTTAGAATATATGGATCAAAGAGTAGTGATGGTTACTGAGAGAGAAGGTGACTCCTAGTGTGATGTTACAGTGAATGGAAAAAGACTGGAATTGGTGAGAGAGTTCAAATACCTCGGTACAGTGACAGAAAAGAGAGGAAAATGTGCAAAAGAAGTGGAAAGTAGAGTGACACAAGGAATGAAAGTAGCTGGTGCTATGAAGATCTTGATAAAAAAAACAGAAGCTTGAGTGCTGTAGCTGCGTGAGGCTTGCATGAAGGAGTGTTAGTGCCAACTTTAATATACAGATGTGAGACTATGGTGTGGGATGAAAATGAAAAGTCAAGAGTAAGAGCAGTGGGAATGGGACTGCTGAGGAATGTATGTGGAGTACAGAGAGTGGATAGGATGCAGAATAATGTGATACGTGAAAGATGCTGAGTGAGGATGTTTGTGGACACCAGAATCAAAGAGAGTGTACTGAGATGGTTTGGTCATGTGGAGAGAATGGATGACAACAGAGTGGTGAAAAATGTATATCAGAGCAGATTTGAAGGAAAAAGGAGGCAAGGTAGGCCAAGAAGAAGGTGGAGAGATGTGGTGGAAGAGTGTGTGAGGGAGAGAAGTATACAGTAATCTTCCCACTATCTGACGCAATACAGCCAAAGGCATGACCGGAAAGTGGTCTTGTCCGGAGAGTGGCCCTGAAGCTCCAGCACGGGTCATTCATGACCCTAACCTAACCTAAATCAGAAAACCACCTACCAACCTACCTACCGGACATGCATAGCACTTGTTTAACCCCTACACTGCGGGGTTGTCAGAGGCGCGCCGGGCCATTCCCGCGGGGATATTCGCACTCAGACTGACTTTTAAAAAATATTTGCCAAAAATCAGTTATTAGTCCTAGATGGATATGGCACATACCTTCAGCTTTCTCCTGGGATGTTTTTTTTTAGCACTCGTCGACTACCATAGGACTTGTGGAGACTTCTGAAGTTGGGTAACTAAGTCTCCACTTTACACTTCCCAACATCTCTTAATCTGAATACCACTGCCAGATATTATCACTAGAAACACTATTCAATGTTTTCCAAGTAGTTTGGAATCCATACTAAAAAAAAAAAAAAAAAAAAAAAAAACAGAAAGCAATGTAAAATACGAGCGCGTATGAGCCTCCCACTCGAGCTAATTCGCCACTGGTATTCTGTCATTTCTTACTCATATACACACCCACACTTTATTATTTCTAGTACTTTATTACACTTATATATATCTACAGTCCTTTACCGCTTCCCACACGATGTTTAGTAGGGGCAGAGGTCGCAGGGCCTTTTATAATAGGCGCAAAAGAGGCAGAAATGGAAGGGCGTCATTTCACCGTGAAGGACGAGAGTGAACTGACTGTATCTCGGTACCCAAGAGTTGAAAATGTCAGCTGCTAATGTATATGCTAAGAAATAAGTCGTAGGAAATCTAGACAATACGTAATAAATTAGATAGTTCCAGGTGAATATAAATATCACTCAGGCTTCTCCCTTCCTCTCTTACATACATTTATATTACGAGTAGCTCACATGGCATATTTCACGGGAAAAAAAAGCAGGAGAAATTAGCGAACGAGTGCAGGTTGGATGTTGCCATGTGATAATTAGCCAATTCCAGGTGTATAGAGCGATCAATTACCTTATTTTTTTAATATATATATTATTTTGTAAAAAAATAGGACCTAGGGCTGATTTCAATGGATGAAAACAGTGGGAAAATCTGGGGAAGATTTACTTAGCGCAGAGCGGCTGAGCAGACGACACGAGAGGGTAATGGAGGGGAGGTAGGGAGGGGAGTCTAGAATGGGGGAAAATGGCTAAATTGTCAACAATGGATGGGAGTACTGATGACATTAGCAGCTCTGACTATTGTTGGACATTGGCAGTGCTGATAGATGATACAAGTCACCACCTGAAAGCCCAGGGGAATTAAAAATAACAGTAACTCACGTGACACACCGCGGTTGATCTGTTGCACCCGACCGTCACGAGAGTGACGACCCGTGGTTAAGGGGTTAAGTCCCTTTTCACATATATAATGCACACAAAGCATGAATTAATTGAATTTTAACCAAAAAAATTATGATTTAGAGGTGAGTAAGGCATAAGTGCTCACAACTTGCCAGCAAAGTGTAAGTATCAGACATGGAAATCACTAAGAAAATCACCCTTTCTCACATCGTATGCATTAAATAATGAACACAAAGCATGAAATCAATGAATTTTAACCCAAAAATATGAATTTGGGGTAAGCAAGGCATAGGTGTTCAAGAGATGGCAGCTTAGTGTAAGTATCGGATGTGGCAATCACTGTGAAAATCATCATTTCTCACATCTTATGCACTAAAATATGGGATAAAAAAAGCATCAAATAAATAAACTGTTACCAGAAAATTTATGATTAAGAGTTAGGTATGGCAAAGGTGTTCACTGTTCACCAACAGCACAGGTACATTCTTGATCCTAACCTAACCTAAATCAGAAAACCACCTACCTACCGGACATGCATAGCACTTATTTAAGACCCCATTCACATAAATAATGGACACAAAGCATGAATTAATCGAATTTTAACCAAAAAATGATGATTTTGAGGTAAGTAAGGCATAGGTGTTCACGAGTTGGGAGCTTAGTGTAAGTATCGGACGTGGCAATCACTATGAAAATCATCATTTCTCAAATCTTATGCTCTAAAATATGAGATACAAAGCATCAAGCAAATAAACTGTTACCAGAAAATTGTGATTCAGAGGTGAGTAGGCCAAAAATGTTCACCAGCTGACTAGATAGTGAACATATGTAAGAGAGATGGTAATCACTGAGAAAATCACCTCTTTCAAGCCTGTGCACTCAAATATGGGACACAAAGCATGAAGTAAATAAAATGTAACCAGAAAAATTATGATTCAGAGGTGTGTAGGGCAAAAATGTTCACCAGTTGACTAGATAGTGAACGTATGTAAGACATGGTAATCACTGAGAAAATCATCTCTTTTACAGCCTGTGCACTCAAATATAGGATACAAAGCATGAAGTAAATAAAATGTAACCAGAGAATGAGGATTTTGAAGTGATTATGAAAAATATTTAGCAGTTGACAGGTGGGGGACGGTGGCTCAATCGGTAGAGAGGTGGCCTGCAGTCCTAATGGACCCAGGTTCAAATCCCCGCTGGGGCAGGGAACAGTTTGAGGATTTGAATTTCATTAAATCAGACTTTACTGATCTACAAGAAGACCTGCCGACATGTCGTAAAAATACCCCCCCTAATACCAATACACCAGTCGTGTGTGAGACAGCCCTAGAATGTATTCAGTGTGGATGGTGAGTGTTAGCGCCGAAGTGATAACATGTAGAGGTGTATGGTATGTAGGAGGACTGCTGGGCCTTGATAGCAGGCTGTGAAGCCTATGCCCAGAGTCGGACATGTAAAAAAAAAAAAAAAAAACTTACATGTCCATGATGGTTGTTAACGAATATTACCCCCACCTCTAAGGTTTTTAAAGTGGTCATAATTGCTCTTGAAGCATGTCCAGTAATCCAGTGTTTAACTACACTTAATCCTTAGCACTGTGAATTATGAATGTTTAAACAAGAACAAAAATACCGCAAACGATCCGACAACCGTTCACTTTTCACGGGAGTTGAGAGACAACTAGCAGGAGGAGGGAAGCGCGGGAAGGGAGCTGGTCGCACGTGTGGGAAATTCAAACTTATGCGGTAAAAAAAAATTGGATTTTTTTTTTTTTTGCAATTTTTGGGTATTCTGGGACTTCGACCATCAGCCTACGATGTCCGAACAATGAGGTAACTGGATAGTGGTTGTCCGGAAAGAAGAGAGATTACTGTATACAGAAGTTGGTGTGGCTAGGGGATTGACAAGAGACCGAGCTGGCTGGATGAATTTTGTGTGGAGAAGTGCATAACCAGAGATCTGGCGCCCCTTTTTATCTTGAGTGTTCGGACTGACTATTAGATGTGAAGCTACAGAACGTGGTGAAATTTTTTTTGACTATCAGATGGAGCCATGATTCTGTGGGCTTGAATGATGAGTGAATGAAAGTGTGGCCCATTGACTTGGGCAAACTTAGGCTGTCTGGACGTTACTACTCCTCACCCTGCCCTACAATGGGAAAGGAGGTCCAGATGAAGATGATGATGATAATGATAATGGATGCACTGCCACGACTCACCCTACCCTAGGGTCAGAGAGGAGATCCAGTTTATGATGATGATGGATATATTAGGTAACTAAGTCCTTGTCACAAGCCACAGGAAAATGCAAACATCCTTGATTAAACTTTTAAAAGACTACTATTCCCATTTTTTCACACCATTTTTTTGGTATTAAATCCTACATTAAAGCATTGTGTCCTGTCATCCATACTTCTCATTCCTCAGTGGACATTAATGAGTATCCTTTCTTCACATACTCTGATGTACAGTATAGTACTTGTATACTGCCACTGCATGAAAGAATTTGATTACACCTTCCACTGTCACAGATAGCAATAGAAGGTGTCATGATTGTAACCTGCATATTCTTTCTCTAAGCAAGCCGTAAAGAAGTTAATGAATTGTGCTCTGGAGCTCTACAGTGCTGGAGTGGACCTCTGTGGTGCTGGAGATGGATGCTTCTGTGTGGTGACACTAATACAGCCAGGTGATGGATGTGTCTGTTTAATACAATATGCGTCTACAGTCAACTAGGCACATATTACAGATAAACCTATAGCTTGCTACTACTATTTCTACTACATATCATGTACCAAACAAGTCAAAGAACTGTGCTCTGAACCCATGAGGATGACTTTCATTTCTGTTTTAATTCTAAAAGGTTTCATTCACTCTTGCAAAGATCCCACAAACTGAATGGGTTAGAAACAAACTCATTTAACCATTTTTCATTTCAGGATGTTTCTCATTTTGCTTTGGCTAACTGAAATCTTTTATTTCATCTTGCAAAACACATCTCAAGCTGAAAGAGTTTGGGGGAAATCAAAGTTATGATGACTGTCATATGAGCAGGCGATTCCACCAAAAAATAGAGACGAGCAAGGTGTGAAGTTGTGAACTAGAATAATGCCTACGAAAACCTGAGAATCCTTACCTGATAGCAGATGCGGCCACGAGTATATCCATAAGTTGCCCTAACACCATGCCACACATATCCAAAACCTTGCATGGTCAATGGTTGTGCACTCAAGAAGTCATCTTTGTTGATCACTAAGCTCAGGTCTGAGTTGTCTGTAAAGGGATAGCAGGCACTAATTATAGCACACTCAATTAAATCCTACTTATCTATATACATAATACTTCATCCACGCTATCATTCCTCAGCTGGCATTGATTAGAAATCACATAGCCTTACATTCTGGTGGGTGGTGATACCCACCATCATTTAAATCAGTACTATCCACAGGTGATTAAAATGAGTAACTTTACACTCCCTCTTGTCTTTCTTTCCTCTTCCTTCTGCCTACGGGTGACTTTACACTCCCTCTTCTGTCTTTCCTTCATTCTTTCCTCTTCCTTCTGTCTACAGGTGACTCTACACTGAGTAAAAAGCCAAGCAGCTTCCTGTACACCAAGAAACCATTTACTATGCTGGATGGTAACCATAAAACCAAATTATGGCACCTGGAGGTTTAGTGAGTTATAAAGGCCCTCCAATAGGATTGAGCTGGTGCAGGTTTATATCCAAGGGATGGTTGAGGTTTATTGCTCACGTAATGCCACTCAGGGATGAGTGAGGCTGGTCACTCTGATCGTCAATGTCATGACCAACTTACCTACCCCAGGGCTCCTACACTCCTCATGGGGCAACACAGGATTGGATGATGGATGGATGGATGGAACAAACCAAAATGTTTACTGTACATCTGGAAACCATTTACAGTTCTACATTGGTGGCAATGATATAACCAATACTCCCATAATGTGCTGGCATTATAAAGATTCAACCTCTGCAACTTAACACTTTCAGGTCTCCTGGCCACAATCATGGCTTTATTGGTTCAGGTCTCCAGGCCACAACTGTGGTTCGCCTATCTAAGCAAGTCTCAAAACTGTGATGGGAAGCTGGTGAATGCTATCACTATTTCTCTGAAAATTTACTCATTTTCTGGGTATTGGGTAATCCAATCAAGATGATACAACAGGAATTTATTATTTTAGTTAGTAGGAGTGTTTCCCTACCATTTTGTATACTGAAATGCAATTATTTGTGACACCACACACCACTTGCTACACAACTTCCTGTCATTATTATGGCTCTTGTATGGTACGCAGAGCCCTAAAATATCTGTAGACAGATGCATGTTAGTCCCTTATGCATGATTACACTATTATATTTTCATGTAAATTTACAAGCCCTGATTTAGTTTTTTGTAAAAAATGTGATTTTTCAGACTGTACGTACGGCCCTACTTGCAATCAGAAAGAGTTGACAACAAGCAAGCTAAGGTGGGCTTGGTGTTATTAATTACTACAATACACCAGGCCCTCCACATCTGCGGGGGTTAGGGGACAAAGACCCCCGCAAAAGTGGAATTTCTGCGAATGTTGGTGCTCTACTGCTGCAAAACACCCCCTGTGAGCAAGTGTGCACATCCTGTACCTAGTAAACCATATCTGGGACCTGAAAGCAGCATAAATTATCACAAATAGCTGATGACTTGCCCACACATGAGTGTGGTCAAGTCATCAGCTACATAAATACCCCAAATTATTGCAATCATACCCATTAAATTCAGTCTTGGCTCCACGAGGGACAATCCGCAAATGTGTGGGGGCCGTGAAAGTAGAATTCGCGAATGATGAGGGCCTGGTGTACTCTCAGTCTCAATCTAGGTGAGGGTCCTGCCTGCACTAGAGAGTACAGGACACTTTTCATAATCAGTTATCTAAGTAGTACTCACACCAGTCAAGCATGACTAGAGTTTTGTCTACGTCAGGCTCATCTTCCAAATACACTTCCTCCACCTCGGGACGGTAACGTTTGGCTTCTGGGGAGCGGGAGCGAGACAGAGGACGCTTCTCACCCCTCTTAGGTGCTACCTCCTCAGTTTCTACTTCTTCCTGCTTCACTTCCACATCCTCCTGCTTAATATCAGCATCCATCCCATTGCCTGGCTCCTGCTTCACATCTACAAAATCACACACACCTTTAGAAACAGGAATAATATGCATTTACAACCATTATTTCAGAATGTTCTTAATTTTAATGTAATATACCAGTAGCTGATTAACCCAGTGTGCAATTTTCTGCCTTATCAATCTCCCCATGCACAAATGTTAAGTGCATGTTTGTCTGACACATTAAAATAAAATCAGGCATCATCAGTAAACTGTGCTCTCTCTCTCTCTCTCTCTCTCTCTCTCTCTCTCTCTCTCTCTCTCACTCACTCACACACACACACACACACACACACACAGTTCCATTCCATGCAAGCAAAGAGAGACTAACCAACATCTTCCATGGGAGCATCCTCATAGCCAGCCTTGTCCTGAGGTTCCTCTTTAATGGCTGCAGGGGCATCAGACACATGCCCCTCTGTCATCTTCTTGGAAGACTGCTCAGCCATTCTGTGGGGAGAAGGCTGTATCCCAGGTCCAGGGGATTTCATGGCAGACTTCAGAGATGATTGCACAGGTTCAGTTTTCATAGGGGGCTTCTGTGGAGACCTGAAAGTCTCGGGTCCTTTTGGAGATTTCTGTGGCGAGGGGGTTGGCTCTGGTGCCTTGCGAGGTGAAGGCTCTTCTGGCTCATCATTTTCTTCGTCTTCTTCGTTAACATCCTCATTCCCATCCCCTCCATCCATAGGCTCATTTCCATCTGCAGTATGAATGGTTCTTCCTAAAAAAAAGGTGCAAATGGATAACATGTCCCACTTAAAAAAAAAAAATAATAAAAAAAAAGGCTTTTCCTGTTTTTAGAAAAGAATCTTCAAGTACCAGTAACCACACATGGCTATACAGGTACCAGGTAGCTTATACCACATTCCTGTGCAATAAATAACCAGTACACAAAGCTGAATTTCATTATATTAAAACATAATATGCATCTACAAACCTCATTTTTTTTCCTGGGGAAAAAGCAATTAACACAGCTCCTCTCATCTTTACATTTCTCATTTTATCAGCCTTAGTTCATCATACACTTTAAGCCATCATAAGTGAAATACATTATCAATCGTAAATTCAAGAATTTAATTTTTTTTTTACTCTGCAGTGCAGCTATGGATAATAATTGCCACTTTTTCATCTATATGCCTTTTCTTGCATTGCCAACTGCCTTTGAATATTCACCTGCATGAGATTAAGGCTTCTGGCTATACCGGTAGATGGAAAAACCGAATTTGGCACAAATAATGGCTAGCTGTGACATGGGGTAGTGATGTAAATGTAGATGCTACTTGAAATGAATATTTGTTCAAACCTGAATTGAAAATTATCATTATGGCTGAATTATTGCAATGATGTCTGAAGAAAACTTTAAACTTTGAGAGTCTCTATGGATTATTATAAGATAAAGACAGCACTTACAACCATTTCCCAGTAATAATGCTTTAAAGATGAGTACTGCATCCTTAATCTCCGGTTGTATGTTCTGTTTTAACTGAAAAAAGCTACACAAACATTTCACTTCTGGGTGTAATGGGAACTCATTATCATGATACTAACAGTGACGCTCAAAACCGTCATTCATTTGGTAAATTTGCATTTTTGGATGGTCAGGGTTTTCCTGATTTTATTTCTAACCTAATATAACCTTACCATACAAAGTTAACCTAATTAAACTAACCTAACCAATCAAACCTAACTACTCCAACAGATAGCCTAACTAAAACTAAAATAACCTAATTAGTCTAAGTGAAGGATGTTGTCTGAAACTACAATAATACCATATATATATACTGTACTGTTTTATGTGATGCAGAAACAGCTATAGTGGAGTGTATCCTAATAATGACGGTATTTATAGCTTAACTGATTTATCATCCCATTCTCCTCCCAGTTTACATATTTCATCATGACTCCACCCACTCAATCCTCCACCCAACAGGAGCACATAAAGAATGGTGCTGCTCTAAAATCCATTCTTGTAAGCATACAGATGGTCCAGCAAACTTTGATTGGTCTAAAAATGCCTCATAAAAGTGCAGCTGTGAAGTCACTGAGTCAATTAAAATGGAGGTAAAACCTTTTCTTAATAGTAAGAGGTGGTCCTTCGGTCTCCTATTGCTTATTATGTAATACAATACCATGCATAATACCCCAATTAAAACGAAGTTTTCTGTGCACAGATAAACATGATTTTCTTCTTTTGTCAATAATTGTTGGCACTCTAATTCTTTCTAAATGGGAATTGCAATTAGAAACGAAGTTGGTTGAAAATTTTCACGTGACCACAGCTTAATAACTAAAGTCCAGCGTCAAGGCCAAAACAATTCAGTTAGGGTTACGCTGAAACAAATTACCTAAGACTACAAATGCCTCATAACGAATTCTTTTGCAACCCAGAAGGCAAACGGTCATAGTGGTCGGCCGACTTTCTTTATATTCATCGGCGAATAAAATAAAACTGCAATAATCTCCAACAGATGCCGGCATCTAGGGATAATCCTGTTACGTTACGCTTACTAAACATCCCAAATCCACCGCGCAGCCATCAAAGCCCTCAAAAGATTTATTTAATGGGACAGTAGCATAACTGACTACATTAACTAATCCAATATGACGCACGTGCCTTTAATCTGCTTCCTATAACAAATATTTGATTTTTTCCGCTTACCTGCCTCAGCATCCAGAGCTTCCTTCAGCCGCTCCACCAGCACCGGCTTGTTTCCTTTCGTGTCTAGGCCTCTTTTCTGCAATTCTGCCCTCAGCTCCGCCACCTTTAGCTTGCTTGGATCAATGGCTTCACTCATATTGCTTTTATCGCCCTTGGGGGCCAGAAAGTCACCTCAAACACGAGAGACTTTAAGGTTACTCACTGTTTCCCGCGCACCTCCTCCACTAAATATCCAATATGGCGCCGCGTCGCTGTAGTTTACTTTCTCCCAGGCGTCATGTGTCCAACGCCCTCATTGGTGCATGGCTCTCGGAGACCTTCCTTGATATCCCCTCTTCTAAGTGTTGATTGGTTAGTGGTGAGGTGGTCGACCATGCCTGATTCTCATTGGTCAGAGCAGGTTGTGACGTTCTTTATTACACCGTGATTGGGTGGTAAACCCAAGCCGCAGTGCATTTTGGGCGTAATGAAAACGTATAAAAAAGTAATTAGTACATTACAGAGTTCAGAAATATATTTCTTAGCACTCCTTACTTAATTGTAGTTTTTATCAACAGCAATAATATTTATTACGTTCTTTATGAATTTTGTTGAGTATCCTCCCATCAATACGACCGCCAGTTTGAAAAGCCTCGTTGGTATAAGAGAACGCTGAAATAAATTATTCTACTTAAACGTGGAAACGGCAACTCTGTGCATAGTCTACTGTCTAATAAGCCTACATACAGTACCGTACTATTTCTAACATTCACTAAGGATATAAGGGTCCACCAAGCGTGTAACATAAATACAATCGACCATCAAAATCAAATCCGCCATCCAGTTGTGCGTTGCATTAACAACAGAAGTATATAAGGTCTGGGTATTAGGCTACTTAATTCGGACACACCACACCACAACACACACACAACACACATACACAGAACAACACGCAACACACACAGCCCCCTCTCACGGTCTCATTCGCCATAACAATAACCAACACATCACACAACATTGACGGGCCCGCTAAATGCATAAGGCTCGTGCATCCGCTATGCGGATGCGAATCTACAACGAACGAACGCTACTTAATTCAGAGAGGCAAGGAGAGCGTTCACTCACCCGAGTGGCGTTTTATGTAAGCAATGACTTCTACCACTCCAGTGACTGAACCACATCTACATCCAGTTGGAGAGCCTTAACATATATCTACTTGATGGTTATGGATACCACCCAACATAAATGATTTCCTGAAGTAGAGGAAAACATTTGGACACCTTACCCCGAAGGACAGTGCATTATTCTGTAAATTGTTAATTTGGATTTTCTCTCCTTTGTTTAGTGCCTTGTCTGACGGACAAGTGCAGAAATATTAACAACATTTATAAACTTCATTTATCTCTTTATAAAGACCATCTGCCCACAGTCCTTCTGGCAGGCACTGCCTCTGCAATAGATATTGCACCTCATTTCCTTCGATTTCAGCATATATATTTCCTTCCAAGACATCCAAATATTTATGAATAATATTATTCATAAAAAAACTGATGAATCATGTAGAATACTGCTCTAGATATATAATTAAAAAAGAATCATGTAGAATATACTTACGCTCAGCATAGTTTGCTAAAAATATTCAATAATTTCATTGTCGCATTACGGGATGGATAAACTAAATGCCCTTAGAAAAATTTTTGAGCACATTGAGAAATATCTATCTTACGTGTAACATATGATTAATTGATTTTGCTATACGTAGCACATACTGCTAATGTTTACTGGGGTAGCGGCTGACACTACATCACAACATTACGTGGCCTTTCCTTCCCATCACTTCATTCAAGCACCTGACCTTGGATAATGTGACCTATTTATGTTGGTAAGCAGTTTTATTTTGCCACACTGTGCTAAGGCTGATGTAGTTAGACATTAAGTACTTCGTTTGGGGGTCAGGAACCAGCCAAAGTCACTCGTTTAACTTGGAATTTTTTCTTCCCCAAATCTTTGTGATTTAATTGCACTTGTCTCTTGCTTTCCATATAAAGTTGTTAACAAGGGATCATCGTATCAGCAAGATAATGTGCATTATTTATTTGTTAAATTAACGTGCATAAATTCATTTGTTAAATTTGAAACAATTTCTTTATCTTCTTGAGTTTGGTCATTCATTATTTACTTACCTGTTGTTGTCTTTTCTGATTAAATATTCTCATAACATTATTCATTAATTGTGTTTATTATCTTGGTCTTTTATAGTAGCTTATTTTCCTTGATGGTGTGATATTCATTATTGCTTAAGTGGATTATATATAACTGGGCAAATATTTAGCCACAAGTGAAATTCATATATATACTATATAACTGGACAAATACGTAGCCACAGGTGAAATTCAAGTATTTTACTATGGTTTGGAGTCATGAATTTCTCCTGGGTGGTTATTAATACCTCTAAGGGTCATTTGGAACTTAAATGTCATAATAGAAGTGCAAATAAATAGTATGGTACAAACATAAAACACTTCAAAATACTTTAATTCCACTCATGCCAACTGGTAAATATTATCCCACACATAGGTGTGTATGAAAGGTTACCTAACTTTGTCAAAATATTATGAACATACAGGTACCTATATTAAGATATATCGTCTCGTCTCATATAACATAAATGTTGCCTGGTATTGCTGTGAACTGGGTCACTGGTTAATTTTTACTTTCAGGTAAGTGTAAGTGTTGTGGATAAAACAAGGCTTTCTGATGTATGTGTAATTGATTTTTGACCCTCACTTTTTGTGGAAATCCCTTGTTTCCAAACTTGATGGAATAAAAAACCCTGGATTACTATTGGGGGGGGGGGAGCTACACCCCCAGACCCCCACTGATATGAAACATCCAGACTGGCACTGAACTTAACCTTGGTTTGCCACTTTACTCCAGGGAGAGGGCACTGATTTGGGCTTGTTAAGCAAGCGAGGAGCAAACGTGACTAATCCAGTGTGACAACATTTGGCATTCAAGGTGGACAGATGGCAATTTTAGGCCAAGTTAGAATAAAAAGGGTATAATATATACTAGTGTTAATCTGTTGCTGCAGCTCATAAATCAAGATGGAGGAATGGTAGATATGAATAGAGTACTGTATAGTTAAAGAAAATGAACGCTAGTAATATAGGTACTGTTGGCAGAGGTGTGCAAGATGATGCGGTTGGTAATGTGGGCGAGAGTGGCAGTGGCGGTGTTGCTGATCCTGGCTCCACTCCGGACTTACTCGCAGGTTGGTACATCCTTGGAAAACCAAGTGTGGGATCCTCAAACATATAGGGGAAATGTGCAGTAAACCTCTGTAGCAAAAAATAAATTCTTGATAAATGATGAAAATGAAGCAATAAAACTTTAAAACTGTCATTCTGGTGATAAGGTTAAGCATGACAGTACTGGGTTATATACTTCAGCCTTGGATTGTAATTTATTCTTGTTATCTTCATGCAGTTCTGTTTAACTTAGGATTGTGCTGAAAAGGATAAAGAAGGTGATATCTGATCTTGCTTCATGAGCTGGAGAGGGATGTCTTCTTGTGATGGCACTGATATAACTAGTTGGCCCTGTTACCCATTTATACAAGCATCCTTCAGCTCTCTCCTTGTCCCTTGAAAGGAGGAAGGTGAACTGTTGAGGAGGACAGCTTCAGCCTACAGGACACTGGGTTCACATTCAGATGAGCGTGGGGTTGTAAGTCATACTTCTGCTATCTACCTCTTTACCTCTTTAGTTCAGTACCTTAAAATTTTGGCAATAAAACAAAAAAAAAGAAAAAGAAAGACCTTGGACTGAGAGGTTTAACTACCGTATGTCTGCTTCACCAGGAACTGACTGAATCTGATACGGAGAAGGTGGTTGACCCAAGCGATGGCACTGAGCAGCACATAGCCATAGATGAGGGAGGGGAGGCAAGTACAGTGGGGGAGGAAGAGGGGACAACAAGCAGTGAAGGAGGCAGTAGTGGAGAGGAAGGAAAGAAAGACAAGAAGCCAGAGTTGACGCAGGACCAGATTCGAGGTATGGAATATAGTGGTATGCAGGTTATAATTACCCCATAGGCAGTGGCATAGCTGTCAGATTGGATGACTATATTTTGGATGATTTGAGAAAAGCAGATTTTATACACTAAGAATTTTCATGGGAATATTTATCATTGGAGAAATGTGTCACTTGTGAAAATATTCATAGGATTTTACCTTAGAACAAATGATACTGACTGGAAGACTCTTAAGTACTCTTGTTAACAGAGGTTGAAGACTTGCATATACCTTACCATATTTTTGGCCATTGGAGTATGTTTTAATCAACTAATGCACTGGTGGGCAGGAAGTACTGTACTGGGTAGCCAAACTAGCCATCACATACCACCACATGAGACAGGTTGCATCACCCCATGTCAGGTATAATTTTGAAAATTTATCATATTTAGAAAAATTACCACTGTATAACAGATGTCGTAAGAATTGCTCATTGCAGTGTTTCAGGTGGATTGTAAATCACAGGAAAACAACATTTTGTTTGTAATTCATAAACATGAAGTGGAGTTCCATGTAATGAAGTTGATACATGTACAAATGAAGTAATAATGTATTTTAATTGTATTTGACTGTCATATCAGCCAAGGAACTGTATGAAGCAGCCCTGAGTCTACTGAACCAGACCAAGGAAGAGGAGAGACGAGCGTACACTTTACTGGAGGCTGCTGCTGAACTGGGACACACAGGTGCCCTAGACAAAGTAGCCTGGGCCAGCCTATTGGGACGCCACCTTGTTCATAATGTCACCAGAGCTGCCATAGTCTTTGAACAGCTTGCCAGGCAGGGACACGCTGATGCACAGATGGTGAGTTGGGAAGGAAAGAGGTTAGGGAGAGAAGGGATGTTTTGATAGTAAATAAAGAAAGATAATAAAGGTAAATGGAAGTTGGTAATTTACAGAATACTCGTGTGTATATTAATGAAAGGAAGATCGTACGGAGAGATGGTGGTTGGTTTAGTGGTTTGGAGAGATAAGTTGTGCTCTGTGTGCCACCCTTATCAAACTGAGAGTAACCTTTTCTCCTTGTTTTCTAGGGGTTGGGATTCATGTATGCCACTGGTATTGGGAAGAATTCTAGCCAAGCAAAAGCCTTGGTCCACTACACATTTGGTGCTCTTGGTGGCAGCCAGTTGGCACAAATGGCCCTTGCATACCGTTACTGGGCCGGGATCAGCGTGGCCGAGAGCTGTGAAACTGCCTTGACCTATTATCGCAAGGTCTCGCACACCGGTATGCTAATATGTTACTTTATTTTCATGTTTGGTGCTGGGGAATGAGTAGCCTAGCCCTGGGCCCTTATACTTCTGTTTATATGGGGCAAAATGGGACTGGATGATGGCAGTGGTGGTGGTGATGCTGGAGTGGGATGCCTTTACATGGGGGCACTGTTATAACTGAGTGGCTCCTCTGCCTAGTTATACAGACCTTCCTTAGCTGTATATCCCACAGGAGGATAGTGGACTGCAGAAGGAGAGCTTCTTTGGGCTGCAGTTCACTGGTTTCACATTCAGAGGAGCCTGGGGATGCAGCTACTACTATTACATTCTCACTTTACTCAGATCCCTTTCTTTACAATAAACTCTCAGCCTCAGTTTCTTTGCAGTAGAAATGCATCAAAGTCAAGACAGCTTATAAAGGACAGTAGCATATTAGTGTTTGAATTTGTCACATATATTTTTTGGCTTTTTTTTTTTAATATTAAGCATCATGATGTACTGTTTGGTTGTGATGCTTCTGTCCATCTCTTGAAGATCCTAATGGTGCTGTTGGCTTAGCTATAACTTTTTAGACTCTTCATCATAACTGTAGCCAAGTGGCAGAATATGACAATACTGTGGTTGAATGTTCCTTCCACAGAACTTATTCATGACTAGCATCATATTCTAGTGTTAATCTCTTGTTACAGCTCAGCATTCAAGAGGGAGAGATGGTGATTTTATGCAGAGCTAAAGGGAACAGAATAATGTTACGTTATTCGTACTACCTTTCCCTTTTCTCTTCTTGATTCACAGCATATCTCTCCCCCTCCCCCCCCCCACACACACATGTATCAGTGCCTACCAATAGACACACTTATACAGTTTTCTCTGTCTCATTTTCCTGATCCTGTCCACCTCCCTTTCACCATACCACTATCTTTTAATAATCACCATTATCACCATCATAGTCTTTGTTGTCTTCGTCATGATCATCATCTTCCTGACATATTTTCTCACCCGAAGGTGGGATGAGAAGAACCGTTTATTTTAACTGATGAAAACACTTCGAACCACCGTAATCTTCCTACCCACAGTTGCTGACGAGGTTTCACTGACTGGGAACCGAGCTGTGCAGAAGGTGAGACTGCTTGATGAGGCAGACAATCCTGGGTCAACATCGGCCCTCTTAGACGATGACCTGATTCAGTATTACCAGTTCCTTGCAGAAAAAGGTGATGTCCAAGCACAGGTAGGTTAACTCAGAATTCTTGATTTACTTTTTTTATTTTATTTTTTTTTCAAATTCAGCATGCTCTCATTTTGTAAGTGCGATGCATTTTTGAAAAATGATCATGTATTGATTGATTGTATAATGAATTTAGCATGGTAGAAATCATATAAGCAAGAAAAATTTGTGTTTAATAAGGAATCAACCATCATAGCAATTATAAGTGAAAAAGCAATTGTAAAATGAAAAAGAGCCTAAGTCATATATGATCATAAATCATAACTGATCATATACTGAGTGATCATATATTTGACTATGATTTGTTGTTTTCCAGCAAATGTTGGGAAGTAGCCAGCTGATTTGGGCATGTGGTTTATGTCCCAGTTCATGGGAAATACCTACTTTCAAAGGATTACTGTGATATGTTTTCACAGGTTGCTCTAGGTCAGCTACACTACCAGGGTGGCCGAGGTGTTGAGCAGGACCATCAGCGAGCCCTCAACTACTTCCTCCAGGCTGCTGAGGCAGGCAATGCTAATGCCATGGCTTTCCTTGGCAAGGTGGGTTTTCACCATCACATTTTACTGTATTTTGGTAGGGCCAAGGACATAGGTTCTAATATTTTGCATCTGTGAATGTGATTGAAAACATGAATAGAAATTCTCTGTGATGTGGAGAGGATGAAGGTTGATAAACTGACTAGCAGAGTGTATGTGAGTGAGGTAGAGGAAGGGGAGGGGGAGACCAGGGATGTAATATACGATAGAAATGGAGCAGAGAGATACATGAGAGAGGGATGTGAGTTGGATGGAGGGCAGCCAAATGAAAGAGGACAGGGCGATATGGAACTATTGTTTGTAGCCACCCCTCACAGGATTAAGGCATCGGACTTAAGGCAGATCTGCTTCACACTCAGGACATGACTCTTACTTTTCTCCCTCATGCATCATATCCAAGAGTTCTCAGTAGGTGGAGAAATGTACCCAGCCTTTATCATCTTAAGGAAGTTAGCCACCAGAAGGCAGCAAGATATGAAAGTGGTATAATGATGGGCATAACTGCATCCCTGAAAGTACTGGTTAAGAATGACAGAGTTTTTATTATCTTCATCTTTTCTTTACATGCTTTACTAGTCTTAATATGTTCATCCTATCTCAGATATGTTTTTATTATCTTCATCTTTTCTTTACATGCTTTACTAGTCTTAATAACTTCATCCTATCTCAGATATACCTTGATGTATTGAGAATGACAAGAGTTTTGTTTAAATTATTATCATTTTTACATGTCTAACTTGCCATACACCTAAATCTTGACGCAGATGTACCTAGAAGGAAGTTCAGTGGTGCGTCAGAGCAACGAAACGGCCTTAAAGTACTTCAAACGTGCAGCAGACCAAAACAATGCTGTTGGGCAGAGTGGGCTTGGGCTGATGTACCTGCATGGGCGAGGCGTGGAGCAAGACTACCGATTGGCACTAAAGTATTTCACACTTGCCGCTGATCAGGGCTGGGTCGATGGACAGCTGCAGCTTGGCAACATGTACTTCAGTAGGTTATCTTTATGAAAGTTTTCAGAAGTTTTAAATTCAAAATTTGGGATCTTGAAGTCAATTTGGAGTCTTGAAGTCAGAATTTTGGGCTTAAAGTAATAATTTTTGGGCCTGAAGTCAGAATTTGGGGCCTTGTAGTCAAACCTGGGTCCTTGAAGTCAGAATTTTGAGGGCTTGAAGTCAGAATTTGGGACCTTGAAGTCTGCGAATAGCATAGGTTTCATGTGAGAGGTGAGTGGGGATTTATTGGTCGTGTAATGCCACTTAGGGATGAGTGAGGCTGGTCACTGCTGCCTTGAATGTCAAGACTACACAACTTAGCCCCATGCCCCTACACTCCTGTAGCCCCATGCCCCTACACTCCTGTTTGTGTGGAGCAAAATGGTATTGGATGATGATGGTGATAAAAGGAAATACCTGTAGCTATGACTTAGGATCCAGGGGGAACAAAGCATCAGTAAACTTTTGCCTTTGGGTATCTAGATTTTTGGTGACTGTAGGCTTTGCAACACTTTACTGTGTGTGTGTGTGTGTGTGTGTGTGTGTGTGTGTGTGTGTGTGTGTGTTTGTTTGTTTTAAATACTCATTACACTGTGGTATTATATAAATGTTAGCATGGTGCTAGAGAGGGACTCCTTCAAATGGTGGCACCAATATAACTTGGTTGGTCTACTGCTTGGGTGTACTTGTACAGAAATCCATCAGTTCCCTCCCTATCTCCTTAAAGGAGGATGGTGGAATGTAGAAGACAACTTCAGCCTGCAGTCCACTGGGTTCACACCCAGATGAGCTTGGGGTTGCCACAACTACTACTAATACTGACGTAGACTGGTCAAGGACTATTCTCTAAGTTTTTGCCTAGAAAAATGAATTGAATGTGAGGAGAGAATTTCTTTTTGGTGATCACTTACATAAACTGGGTAAACTACTATCCAAACAGTTACAAAATTCATTACAAACAGTATGGTAACACCTCCTGTTGTGTTGATCCTTTAATTCATTGAGCAGGATAAGATTTCTGGCAATATGACCCACTTCGTTGGGTAAGATTTTCCGACAACAGCTGGAATAGACTACTTTCTGCACATGAAAGGATTAATGGTGGCAGAACATTATTAATACTCAGGCTTCTGTGACTTGCTCTTAGTGAAATAAAAGAATCTGGCATCAGGACATATTAATTATCAAGTTGTCCTGGACAAGAAAGTATTAGTATTTTGCGAAAGTTATCCTGAATGTGGGGGGGTTAATATTGGTGCTTCACTCGTACAGGTGGGCTTGGTGTGCGCCGAGACTACAAGATGGCCATCAAATATTTCAACCTAGCATCACAGTCAGGCCATGTCTTAGCCTTCTACAATTTGGCCCAGATGCAGGCGTCTGGCACGGGGATGGTCCGTTCATGTCTTACCAGTGTTGAGGTAATATTCACCCCAGAGCTGTAAATTTCTTTTATCATTACCATCTTTTAAATATCTGCCTCTCTATAACCAGATGTCTAAATCTTAACCCAGTCAGCCCATGATATTCCACTTTTTATCCTTACCATCTGTACATCTGTCTCTCTCTAGCCAAACACTTTAATTTCCAGTGAGTGGATGGTGAACAAATGGCTTCTATGTCATCCTGTCTCCCACCATCAGGCTGCCTCCCTCCAGCTCACACTGCACTCATTCATATTTCTCTGCACATCATTTGTGGTCTCCCCTCTCCCCCTCTTCATCTCTTGATGTTATTATTCATGTTATGACAAACCTCTAGCATATTGCAAATATTCAGGGTTGAGTCAGGCTTGTAATGTCCTGTCCTCAATTACTGTATCATACATTTCTTTAAATTTGTGAATGGATTTGTCACTCACAGCTTCATATGGCTTCTGGTTCCAAGAGTCAGTTGCCCTCACTGGAAAATTGTACTTCCTGTTGACATATTTATAGGTGCTGGAGAGGGGTACCTTCATTTGGAGAATTGAATGATGGAGTTGTGTGGTTATACAGATATCCCTCATCTCTCACTGTCTTCCAAAATGAGGATAGTGGACTTCAATAGGAGGGCAACGTGAGCTTGCAGTCCACTGGGTTCACATTCAGATGAGCCTGGGGATGATGATGAAGGTAACGACAATACGGCTACTGTTGCTAGTTATATGTACGAATACCATTTTCTGCACAGCTGTTCAAGAATGTGGCAGAACGAGGACGATGGGGTGAGCTGTTAATGGAGGCACACGCAGCGTACTGGTCTGGTGCACATACACAGGCACTGGTCACTTATACACTACTGGCCGAGTTGGGGTATGAGGTGGCTCAGAGCAATGCAGCTTTCATTCTTGACCGCCACCACACACATCTCTTCCATCAACCTCAGGCCTTTGCTCGTGCCCTCATGTATTGGGATCGAGCTGCCTCACAGGTTTGTGTGTGTGTGTGTGTTTTCATAGGCTTTCAAGACCACACCTTACTCCACCCTAGAGTGGGAAGGGAGGTCTTGATGATGATGATGATGATGATGATGATTTTTTTGTTATAGTATACTGTATATTACCTACTTTTATTGTTTGAAGTTATTTGTCTTTAGTTTCATCTTTGTTTTGGTTTGGTGTATGATTTAGTTATGTTTGTGCTTCATCATTGAAGTTTTGCATTTTCTCATATATGCTGCTGTTATTTCTGCTGATAATTTACATTAAATATGATAACGGTGACTATTACAGGGATACGCAGTAGCACGTGTTAAGTTGGGAGACTATCACTACTATGGGTATGGGACATCAGTAGACTACGAAGCTGCTGCAAATCACTACCGCCTGGCTTCAGAACAGCAACACAATGCACAGGCCATGTTCAACCTTGGTTACATGCATGAACAGGGCCTGGGTCTGAAGCAGGTACAGTATCCCTAACACACTAGTTTCTGACTGGCTAGGTCTTGCTCTTGTGGGCATTGAGTGCACCTATACTGTTTTTACTTTAACTTGGCTCAAGTTCTTTGTCCTTATGCACGTTATTTCATTAGAGCAGTGACAGGAAAAGACAATGCTGTGTCTCATCCTTTTTAAAACTCAAGATGGAGAGAAGGAGGATTGGTGCCAAATGGAAGAAGGTGTTGTAATAGTACTGTACATGGATGTCCATTAATATGGCTGATCCCAGCCAATTACTTTAGCTTTAGCATTGTCATGTTACCACATGAAACTGATACAGTATAAGACTGGAAATAGTAGCTGTAGCTAACATGATTATTATGTGATTTGTGACCCCTTAGGACATGCACCTGGCCAAACGATTCTATGATATGGCAGCCGAAGCTAGCACAGATGCACAGGTTCCAGTGGCGCTGGCACTTGCCAAACTAGCACTTCTTTTCTCATTCAAATATCTGGAAGATGTGAGTATCAGCTCATGTTATACAGTATACTGATTTGTAATGGATGTTTTTATTATACTTTAACCATGCTTTGGATCACCCCAGCCCCTGTTGAAGTAATTAATTTAGTGGAAATACTGTGTGAAATTTATAAAGCATCACCTAAATCCGGGGTGTATGTGCTGAACTAGCAGATTTAAGAAAAGGTTAATTGTGTGTTTTACTGTAATTTCTCCACCATTTGGTATGAATGTTTATGCCAGAATCAGAAAGGGAGACTGAGAAATAGGTTTTAAAATAAAAACTCATATACAATTATCTATAAATAACTAGTTAGTTAGAAGAGATCTTAGCTCAGAGTACTGTATTTATTATTCATATTGCCATATCAGATAGATGAGTGTAGTACTAATAAAAAAATAGTATGTATTGGTGATCAAATATTGTGGTTAGAAGTTACCTCTGTGCTCAGTATTGTCTGCCAATTACATTTGTGTTTGGTATTGCATTGTAATTGAACTTTAGCAAATGACAAGGTGTTTGTACTAGTAAACCAGAGTAGTAGTAGTAATAGTGGTTCCTTAGACAGTCTGGCCGAACAGCCCCGAGTCTCAAAGGAAAGCCACGGCTGAGACTGGGCTTTCCCACAGAGCTCTCAAGGAGTGTATATTGTGTTGTTGGTGCAGGTTATTGTGTGCAATGCAGTCTTCCATAATGTGCTTAATGGTATGGGATGCTGTGTTGCATCCTGGACAGGCATCAGCTCCAACCTCTTCTGATAACTCATGAGGGCTGGATGATGTCCACATCTCAGACCAGAGTTGTAGTATGGAGTGAATTACCAGGATGTGGTGTAAAGGGGAGAGATGAAAGGGTGAGGTAGCGATGTATATCAATGAGGCCGAAGTGAGTTGACAGGAGAGTAGCTGGTGGCAGAGGCCTGGATGACATGGAGGTGATTTGTTTGTGGCCACCCTCTCTGGGAACAAGGCATCTGGCTATAGATAGACAGATGGATGATAGGTAGATAGAAGAGATATTTGTGCAACAGTAACTTGCTGGTTAGTTTCAGTGGCTGTGGAGTGGCGAATGGAGTATGGAAGAATCAATGGGGCCAGACTGGGACATCTATGTCATGGCTGTCCTGGCAGTGCTCATCGCCACACTCATCCTCCTGCGCCGCCCTCCTCCACCCCGACCTGTCTGAGGAGTTCCACCCATCACATCTGTTAACCTTTTGCCTTGCCCTTCCCTTACCTACTCAGACCCACCAAACCTCTCCCTATTATTTTGTCCCAGCCATTAAAAATAATGTCCATCACAGTTCTTTCCATACCTTTTCATACCCCAGCACTAAGCCCATTCATTATAATACTTGTCTCTCCATTAAAACTGATCCCCTGATATCCATCACAGCTGTAGCTTCTTGCCTTACTCTTCCTTACCCAAACACTAAGACCTGTTATTATTTTTTCTCCAGCCATTAAAACTAAAACAGAAGTATCCATCACAACTCTCTTGCCTTACTATTCCCTACACAAACACCAAGACCTATCCTTATTATTTTTGTTCCAGTCACTACAGCATAGACCATAATAGCCCATCCACCTCATCCTCATCATCCACTGCCTTCCACTTTCTCTTATCTTATTGGACCTTTCCCCTAGTATTGCCCAGTGTTAGAAAATGGAAACTGTGGTACAAAAATATTGTTCAGCCTTCATGCATTATTTTCTTACCTCTAAATCTGAAGTTAGTATACAAAACTGACAGGTTCTAAAAATTCCCAGCAATGGCATTATATACAGTATCACAGATAGGTTTTTGTCAGTGTTTGGGGAATGGTTTTGTAGATTTTGAACAGTGTAGAATTGTCACTTGTAGCTGGATGATGCCTGTGTTTTAAGTAGTCTAATGTAACACAAGCATTTCCACCAAACATCATATTAGGGTAGATGTTGTTTCATTTCGTTTCGTCTTTGAAGGCTGCAACATGCTTGCATGCGTCGGCCTTTTTGGATTGGAGCGTGTAGCATTTTATGACCGGATGCCCTTCCTGATGTCTACCAATGACCCTTGGGTGGATTCGATCCTCCGACCCTACGGCCAGAGCGGAGCGCTCTAACCCACTGAGCCACGGCTGCTACCAGGCATCATTTAATATATTTGATATCTGCAAATATCCTAAATGCAAAGCTCTGTACTAGAAGAAGCCATTTTGTGTGTGTGTGTGTGTGTGTGTGTGTGTGTGTGATCTGGGTGCACATAGTATATAATACTGTATATACTGAATACTGGTGTAGGGCTGTCTGTCACTAGCCTGCATTCTGGTTGGCATGGGGAGGCATTTTAGTACCTATTCCTTGTTGATTTTCTTATTACACCTTGTTATTCTATGTTAGGTGCTGGAGAGGGATGCCTGCATGTTGTGGTGTTGATATAACCATAAAGATCCAATGCCTGGTTATACAAATGTCTTTCAACTCCCAGTCCCCTTAAAGGAGGATGGTGGATTGCAAGAGGATGGCAGCTTTGGCTCCAACCGCTGGACTCATGTTTAAGGTGAGCAAGGGATTTCACCTGCTACTAATTACTACTACTGCTACTGCTCATACTACTACTACTGCCCATTCTACTGCTACTACTACTACTCTTACTGCTACTGCTACTCCCTTGTTTATTCTTTTATATCTTTTCAACACTGCATAAACAGCACTAGAGCAGCACTGAGAGAGCACATCCCTCTACCAGTGCCGGATTCGGATCCACCCCTAAAATTAATTGGTTCTTTCTTGGCCCATGGCCCAGCCTTCCAGAAAATTTCGCTGAAATTGAGAACTTTTGGACACATTGCATGAACAAACAAACAAACAAAAAAATCTGGATCACAACCAAAATCTGTTTGATTGTTCATTAGGCCATACCCTGTCCCTCCAAACAGTTTCAGCAAAATCCGTTCATAACCTTTTGAGTACCGTAATCATGCTAACAGACAGACTCTCAGACAGACAAACCAGTGGGGTAAAACATATACTTCCTGGTAGTAGTAAATAAAAGAGAATATTAGCATACTAGATACACAAATAAACTGCCAAGGAAGAGGTGCTGGATGGCCTCCCTGATTGACAAGAATGTTTCCCTATGGCTCCCTGCTCATCCTGACTAAGAACACCGTAATCGACACTTCATTTTTATTCCTCCCAATGTTTCTACTGTCTTATTTGTATTCTAACAGTTTTCTTGGGATTTAGCTCTGTCCTTTTGAGTTACCAGGTAGTTTCTGCTCTCACTGTTAAATCTGAGAATTGGTTAATGTTGGACATCCTTTGTGATTCTAAAAAGTTTGATAACAAGTGTACCAGTAATAGTGATCTGTTGACTTAGGTTTCCTGGAATATAGTTATTGTATTAAGGTGGCTGCACTCTTGTTACTTGCATTGTAGTTTACTCAGAACCTACCTCATCCCATCCATGGGTAGGAGTAAGAGATGATAGTGAAGATGATGATGATGGTGATGATTTAGCAGTACCAATTAATGATATTTTTTCTTGTACCACTTCATCTCATATCCTGCAAAAATTTCTGTAGCAGCTCAGGGACTGGGAGAGAAGACCCGTGTATCTGTAAAATGGATAAGCGATAACCTTGCCATTGCTAAACAGAGTGGTGTTATGAATCAGTCAGAATACTGTATATATTTTGGTGGCAAACACGCTTTTGTTGTTCGAATAATTTCAGAATGTGGTTTTTAATAGGTGTTGGTTATATTGAAAATACTCAACAGCTTTCATACTGTAGTGGAATGAGCTCATGAAAAAGGGTTGCTGCTGAAACCCTCCAGTCCGATTACACATTTCTTATTTTATTCTTGCTGGCCTCTGATGATTTTACATAGCTTAGATGGAACCATAGACAGCACAAGAGACTGATAAAGGCTATATCTACTCCCAGCAGTTGGAAAAGTCCCTCCTGAGTTGAATAAAATTGTCTGGAGGTATAGAAAACTGTCATCGGATACAAGGGGTTGGCTTGAACTTCTTGTATGAGTAGTATTTAATTTTACCTCCTACAGTAAAGTACAATTGTTTATGATATATTGAGCCTACCTTTGATGTAAGCTGTTACAGTTTCATTTTTTTATTGTACTGTTGGTGAAGGTATGCATATTTTTTCAATTCTGTGGTCACCATTTTATTAGCTTTTTATATGGTGATTATATATAATTCCCAAGCTAGACTAGTCACTTGTGCTTACTGTGTGATCTCTTGTTGTGAAAGTACATCGTTGGGGTCCTATGGCGTAAAGGACTAGATTTTTTTTTTTTTAATTCATTGCTTAATACAAGTTTTTGTTCTACATGTAATGTACATGAATAAGTTTTATTGTAAATCAGGTCATATGGGCTTCCCTTGTGACTGGATAAAATGAAATGTGGTCTAGAAATCCTGCCCCACAATTTTTTTTTCTAGTAATAAAGAACATTATAATATTGTCATTCATTATCAGCATTGCCTGATTAATGCATAATTGAGTAACGTACCTGACTGTTATTCAGCCAAGATCAGCGCCTATTGGGGTAGAATTTCTGGGCCAGTCTGCTTGTTTGTATGTCACAGCCCCTGAAGGTAAAGCAGGCCTCGGCTCGAAATGATAGTTGTCCTGTCTGTCTCATTGTAGGATCTTTACAGTAAATGGCTGTTGTCCCAAAGACCAGACCAACACGAACCTTGGCACGTCACCTGGCTCCATCACATCTCATTGTAAATACCTCCACTGAGTGAGTGTGTGTGGTATGACTAGGTGGATGTCTTTTGATTTATGTGCAAATGAATTCAAAGAAGAGGTTCTGTAGTTTTCTTACAACTTGTCAGTTGTGTAGTGCTTGAGTGTGGGCAACACATATTGGTGTTCATAAAAATAATTTTGAAAAGCCTCAAGTAGGGTGGGTCAGTTTGAGAGCTTAGAGGTAACAGTTTAATAAGCAAGCTCAGAATTTCTACTTTTCTCTTGTCCGGTTTTGCATATCTCCAGGAATATAATTGTACAGAAGATCTAAGTAGACTGTTCCCTTGTGGGTGTAGTGAACACATCTGCAGGAAGACCATTTTTGGTGGTTGATGATGGTAAATGTTTGAAAGCACCCAGATATATAAATTTTTGATGACCTAAAGGGTCTTCAGTTAGTAGTCAGTTGC
Source organism: Birgus latro (assembly GCA_018397915.1). Classification (NCBI taxonomy): domain Eukaryota; kingdom Metazoa; phylum Arthropoda; class Malacostraca; order Decapoda; family Coenobitidae; genus Birgus; species Birgus latro. Next base: position 26,876 of record JAGKTI010009936.1, read on the forward strand.
GTGATACTGTATTTCATAGCTGAAATAGAGGTGTACATGTATGGGTTTCAGGGATTTCTGTTCCAGTTGTTGATAATTTCATGTATACTACAGTACAGTGTTTAACTTCACGGATAGTTTTTATGTGATGGGTGGTGACCAAAAGTGTAGAAAGTTGTGTATTGTTAAAATAAAAATTGTCATAAATTATCCCCTTTTCCATTCGTCCCCCAAAATATGCAAGTCAGTGCTAGGCTTTTCCTTCCTAACAAATCTGTGATGTAAGCACACCATGTTTCTAACATTAACCTCTTGAATCCTATGATATAGTTATACTGAATTCTAGTCGCCCTCAGATGGTTTTACTCAGCTCAGGAAAGACTTTTAAAACTAGGGAGGTTAGACATAAATTTCATTAACAGACTTTTCAAACTGGAGAGGTTAGACCTAGCTTTCATCTACAGGAACTTTTCAAACTGGCGAGGTTAGATATACTCGTAGCATTCATTAACCCTTTCATTACTGCAGAGTCTTCCATCCATCCATCATCAAGTCCTACGTTGCCCCATGAGGAGTGTAGGGGCCCGGGGCTAGGCAAGTTGGTCCTGACATAAGATGAATAATACCATTAGGTGTTAGCAAGATTAAAATTGAAAGATGGCATTGGCTCAAAAGGATTATCTCCAACTTACGAATGAGGCAGGTTAGTGTGCGGCTCCAGGCTCACTTGAACCTGGTGAACTACAGCTGAAATTTCCCTTCTTTGCCAGTCCACCATCCTATTGGGAGCCAGGGAGGGAGATGATACTGCTCAAACACTGCTCACATATTCCGTACCCTCATAAACTCTATGACTAAATTTGTAACATACTGCCGGAGTCCAGAATACTTAAGAGTAGTAGATGACCTATGCCTTTGGTACCATTTACATGATATAGAAACCTTTTTCAGTTCAAACAATAGTGCGTAAGTCACAGTACATTCCAGCCTGAGTGCTTCACCATCATTCAAATTTCCCACAATGACTGAAGAAGAGACAAATGACCCAGATGAAAGTTCCGGTGTTTTATATATCGTACTGCCTTTAGAAATAATTGTGAACATATAGCAAGTGGTGTTGTATTCTAACTGATTCTATACCACTATGAACATGGTGTTAAGGTATGTCACAGGAAACCAGTTAAATTCAACCTTCTTCAGAATAAAAAGCAAAGTTGTAACTGGCATGTTTGCATTTCCGTAGCTTGAGCGTGTTCACATGCCAAAGATAGGCTATACACCTAATTTAAAGAACTACCGTTGCATCTTGAACTGGCAGAAACCTCCTCCCTCTCTCCCCTCCACCGCACTCACATACTCTCTTCTCGTTAGTCATTCGCTCACCACCCTCTCCACATGGCCAAGCGACCTCAATGTATTTCTCCTAACGCAAAACTATTAACATTCGAGCCTGTATACCTCATTCTTTGCTGGATGAAATCGCCTGGTATTGGCTGATTATATGATTTAACAGATGGCAGGGCCGCGAGGTCATAAAATGTTAAAAATGAATTTACTTTTCAATGTACCGGTTCTTGGTGATGATTGAAGGGCTGCCATCAGTGTGAAGCCTATGCAGCCCTACAGGTGGCTTTTGGAGGGAACATCTCAGTCAGAGGCGACACACGTAGAGCAGGACTTGACGTTGCAGTTGAAGGTTCAGGTTTATCCTCATCAGGGAGGAGTGGGAGGGAGAAGTCCGTGATTCCCAGGGCATCAAGACAATGTTGAAAGTTGCTGGCGTATGCAGAAGACTCTTGGGCAGTGCAGCATTAAGTGAGTCACTGTTTCATCTTGGTCTCTGCACCACTGGCAGTAAAGGTCTGGGGTCAGCCGCAAGCGATGAAGTCGAGATGCCAAGCCTACATGTCCTCCACTCAGAATAGTGAACGCCACATCCAACATAGGATATTCCAGAGACCTCAACTGGCGCCGCGCAACAAACACTGACAACGAGCCTAACAGTATTGTGGTGTGCTAAGAATTAAATAAAACTGTTGTACAGTATCTCTTACAGAAATATATATTTTTTTCAAATGTGGGTATAAACCATCAATGGTATGGGTCGTGTTCATAAAAAAAAAAATCAAGTAATTCTTACAACAAATTTACCAATTAATCATTGTCTGGAGTAGTTCTTGGTCACATTTTGTACTATATTCACTGTAGATTTTTTTTTTTTTTTGGTGGGTAGGAATTTTTTCTCAGCTGTATAAGTAGAAAATACGAATATAAACAAACAAGACTAAAACTGCAGTCTTTCGCAGCCTGTGGAACATGGGTACGTATACTTTTAAATATAACAGAAGTGTGTTATTACTAAATTTTCATAGAATACAACAAAGCTCTATGTTCTTACTTGGAAGGCAGAGGAACGTAAGTTAGTGTTATTCCAGTATTAATACGTAGAGTAGTAAAAAATAAATAATCTGAATGTAGAACCAGCTTTCAAATATTCAGCATGCCGGGAAAAGGATCTTCCTGGATTTTTTAAACTGGGTCAGAAAATGTAAATAAAGGAATCATTGTCATGCCGGTAGTTATAAATTTTTCCAATCCATTTTTACGGATAATCCTCTACAGGGGGAAACCATTGGGTTATTTGGTCTACTTTTAAATCCCATTATTCATTCTAGATTAACTGAGAAGTGTTTGGCAGCCGTACGAGGGAGCAATTTGCGGACTCCTAGCCTTTGGTTCTGTCTTCCTTGCATTAAAAAAAAATATATAACTAGAAAGGAAAAAAAACACTCAGTTTGGGTTACGGGTAAGTTAGTGAAGAAAATTAT
>JAGKTI010009937.1:0-10270 GCA_018397915.1 Birgus latro
GGTATGAAGTCCACTGAAGAACCGGACTTTCTTTTCAGAGAAACAATGTTTTTGAGTCTGTATGCCATCGGTACAGCAGACAGGGTACAAACATATGCAGGTATGTGAAAGGACATACCATCAGTACAGTTTAACTGTCTACCTCGCTTAGGGTGCGAAACCTAGACTTTGGGCACATGCATTCTTGAGACGATTACGCTATCCATCGAGCCACCGCAGCTTCAGATTTAACTTAAGAGGCTGCCAACTATTGCATCACTAATCATGTTACAAAGAGAGAACAGGTTCCCAGAAACGTGGGAAACGTAATTATAAACATATTATTATAAGAATGGATTATTACCGTACAGGTTTAGGCGATGTGTTAAAAGCAAATAAAAAGCAGAAATCGGCATCTGAGATGTAAATGGAACAAAATTGCATAATAAATTGCCTTCACATGCGTTTATATCCTTGATGTAGTCTTTCACCACTATTGTTGTAGCTCCTCGGAACTGAATGCATAAATAAGTTGTTAGGCTACATCCTGGCCTCGCAAGATATAACCGGTATACTTATGTACTTATGTCTGTGTGTTCCGGTGTATATGATTTTTTTTTCTTAAATAACAGAACAGAGGAAAGAAAAACAAATGAATAAAAAAAGATAATCCATACACCATATTACTGGTGTCCTCCATTCATAAAATATCTGCAACAGTTTGACTTGAACAGCTGTAGGTTGGAGTTTGGAGGGAAACAACTCTGGGGAAGTGAGTTCCAGAGATGCAGTTCGGGGAATGAAAAAATTCTGATAAGCAGAAGTCCTGCAATATGGCTGAGTGACGTTCCAGGCATGAGCGCTACCAGATGCCTGTGTAGCATGAGGGAAGGCATGGAAAGGTGGCACAATGGACGCAACTTCGTCTGAGCATTTGCCATAAAACTATCTGTAAAATAATGCAAGGGAGGCAACATTCCTTCTTACTTGTAGGGGAGGGAGTTTATTTATAATAGCAGGGTTATTAATAATCCCAACAGCTTTGTTCTGAATTTTGTGTAGTTGTTTTAATGCAACCCCTCCACATCCATTCCACAAGGGTGAGCAATATTCAAGCTGAGAGTGCACATGACTCATAAATTATAGCTAACTGCTCGTCAGTGAAGAAGTTACGGACTCTGTACAATAATCCAAGTTTCTTTGAGGTGGCTTTAGCAAATGATCTGAGAGGTCCAGTTGAGGGCATTGTTAAGTGAGACACCGAGAATTTCAGTACTTTTGGAGATGGGAATATTAGTAGCACTGAAGGTAATACATATGAATCTGGCAATATCTGTAAATTGTATATATTTTGTTTACTAGCATTAAATGAGAAAAGGTTGTTTTGTCCCCATTCATTGATCATAGATAAGTCTTGATTTATGGAGGTGGCTGTACTGAGTTGCAAGTTAGAGATATTAGACTATGTAAATGGGTGTCTGAGTGTGAATGAACTATGAAGTGTTGAGTCATCTGCTTATGAATGGATGGGATTGTGGGTGACAGATAAGAGATGATTAATATGAACTAGGAACAGGGTTGGCTCCAGAACTGATCCCTGTGGCACGCAAGCGTTAATTGAGTGGAAATTGAAATATACATCATCTACTTTTACTCTTATTTTTCTGTCGCTGAGATATGAGGAAAACAGTGGAACAAAAGATGTTAGTCCATGGCAAAGGAGTTTAGACAGCAGGGTATGGTGCCATACTCTGTCTAAAGCCTTAGAAATATCAAGGGCTACTGCATGAATTTCTCCATGTAGGTCGATTGATTGATGGATGGTATGAGTCAGGAGACTGAGTATGTCAATGGTGGATCTTTCGTGGCGAAAATCACATTGTCTATCACTAATTAAGTTGTTGGATTCAAGATGTTTAACTATGTGTTATTAATTAAAATATCAAATACTTTACCAAGAGAAGATGTGACAGCTATTGGTCTTTAATCAGAGGGGTCAGAGGAACTTCCTTTTATTGGAATTGGGTGGATATTGACTTCTTTTCATGAATTAGGGAATGAAGAAGTACGTATGCCTAGTCTGAATAATTTAGCTAGAACAGAGGCGAGTTCTGGGGAACACTTTTTCAAAACAATTGGAGGAATTCCATCTAGGCCTGGAGCTTTGTTGGTGGGTAAATTGTCTAGGATGGATTTTACATATCTTGTCTATTTTAAGTGGAACAATTTCCGGAGAGTCAAGTTCTAGTACTGGGACGTTCTGGCTGACTTCCTCTATGGTGGAATTTCTGGCAAATGTACTGGCAGAGATATCTGCTTTCCCACGTGGGTCATTTGTATTGTTGCCATCTGAAGATTTTAGTGGAGGAATGGATGATGACTTGTTAAAGTTATTATTGAAACAACTGTGAGTTGACCAGAATATTCTTTTGTCATTAGGGTTGTTAAGTAATTTTGATGCTTGATTTTGAAGAAAGTTTGATTTAGCGAGATTTATTACAGCCTTTGCATGGTTTCTAGAAATTTTAAACTGAGAGAGTGATTGAGATGTTTTTTTTTTTTTTTTTTTTTAAGTAAGAGTTATATGCTAATGACTTTCGGCCTGATGCTCTGGCACAGTTGCTATCAAACCATTTTGGAATGTTTGATCTTTTAGTGAACTGTTAACTTGGTATGAATAAATCCATACCAGCAAGTTTTAAGTCACAAATGTGGGCTGGCATCACCAGAGAAGAAAGACTGCCTTGGAATGTCAGTAAGACAATTTCTAAATCCATGCCAGTTTGCCCTATCAAAGTGCCATTGGGTCACCTTGACAGGTTCAGAATGGGGAGGTTTGGGGGGCTAACTAATGAGGCTTTGATGAGATTGTAGTCAGAGGATCCAAGTGGCGACACTACCTCTATCCTTTATTGATCTGGTTTATTTGTCAGGAATAGATCCATGAGATGGGCATTATGGTCAGGATTATCTGGTATTCTGATTGGTTGCTTTACCAGCTGCGTGAGATTAAATGATTCAGCAAACAACTCGCACTGTAGACCAGCATGGTCAGTCCTGGCAGAATGCAATAACCATTCACCATTATGTACGTTAAAATCACCCAAAATGGTAATTTCAGTGTTAAGGGCAAGGTTAAGGTTACTCAACTGTGTGGATATGGAATCAAATACACTGGGTTCTGAAGAAGCATTGGGAGAGCAATAGACGACACAGGTGTATTTGGTAATATATAGACAATTTAGTTTATGCATTGAGTAATCAAACCTGGATGAAGTGAAGTTTAAAATAGTGCCAGCTGCATATTGATATTTGATATAACAACAGGTGCTGCCCTTGTTACGAAGTTTGTAATGAGATGGTAACCAGGAAAATAAAATGGGGATATTTCAGAAGAGGGTGATGTATGTGGTTCTGTGAGGAATAGGGCCAGAGGGGTTATGGACTGTAGGAAAAAATGAACTGAATTTAGATTGGTGCTAATATCACGGATATTGATGAAGAATAAGGCCTCACCTTCACATCTCCGCTGACAAGCATGACTGGAAATTGCAACAGTCGCTGTCGGCACAGTCACTTGATGGTGACCGGGAGGACCCTGTGCAGCTAGCCCTACCCTGCCGGTGGTGGCAATCCGAGGTGTACCACCTCGTTTGTTAGTAATAATGCAGCAGCCATTGCTAAAGGGAGTGGGAATAGAAGGTGTGATATTTTTTGTGCTGGTCTACTCTCTGTGTGAATGGAAGCACTGAAAATGCTCGGCAAAGGGAGATGATCAGGATCAAGTCCTGAGGAATGGTGAAACGGGAGCTCCAGCTCTCCTTATCACCAGCTTGCCATCCACCTCGAGAGTATTGCCCTGTTTGACTGGTGCTACAGCCTACTCCTCTCATACATATATATAAAATTTTGCATGAGCAGTAGTATATGTTTCAATGACAAAGGATCAGAACCGGTACCTTTTTTTTTTCTATTTCTTGCCGTTCCTATAAAATTTTCTTCAGGTATTTCTCTCCTAAGTGTTGGTTCTGTTTTCCTGTACTAGGAATTGCCAGAGGATCTTAGAGGTGGGAAGAGCATTGTATTTTGCAATTCCATTCTTGAACTTCCGTAATTAATGATTACCTCGCCCGGGACTGTGTCCAGCAAGGTATTGTTTTTGATCAAGTTTGTTTGTTTCTTTCTTTGTTAGCAACATTACGGAAAAACGACTGAATGAAATTACATGAAACTTTCAGAATATATAGGCACTGATCCCAAAAGGAAGTGATTAAATTCTGGAGGTAATCGAGTGACCTTGAAAGGTCAAAATCAGGGTCACAGATTTTCCGAGGGCTATTACTGCTATTACTTGAAACCGGTTGAAGATAGAGTTATTTACTATTATCAGTATACAGGAACTCCAATTTGGGCTTTCATCTGGCACCAAAATCTTTGACCTTGAGTGACCTTGAAAGGCCAAACGCAAGATCATGAATTTTCAGAGGGCTATAACTTGAAAATGGTTGATTTACTATTATCAACACTGGAACGCATTATGGCAAATTTTACAAATAATTAGCACTGACAGATAACAAGTTCCATTTCATTTGTGCCATTACTTTAGACTTTAATAGTTTACTGACACTAAGCGGCAGCACCGATTCAATATTTAACAGCAATAAAATAACTGCTGTCGGGCGAGGTTTGTTGTGCCTGGCACCACTTGTTAATATTAGTACTGGACTACATAGCAGGGACAGGGACTATAAGGTCTGTGTGGTCATTTTATTTCTGAAACAATTTTACTCTCTCTCTCTCATTTTGCATATTACGCCTGCATTTGCAAAGCAAGTTTGGGTTTTACATTCTGATGTGTTCCTGTGTGTGTCTGTGTGTGCATTTGTTTGTGTATATGTGTATGTACAATGTGTGTGTGTGTGTGTGTGTGTGTGTATGTGTGTGTGTGTGTGTGTGTGTGTGTATGTGTGTGTGTGTGTGTGTGTGTGTGATGAAAGTAAATAGTTTTTATCCGATTTTAACTACACTTGGTGGAAGGGTTGAGTATCAACCTGTGAACAAACATGTTATTTTATTCAGAGGTCAAGGTCACCGGAAAGGTCAAAATCTGGCCTAGCAAAATGAAAGTAAGCAGACTTTATCCAATTTTCACCAAACTTGGGGGTAGGTGGGGGGGCTGAAGACATGACAAGAACAAGTGATCCAGCCTAAGAGTAATTAGTCAGAGGTCTAGGTCACAGGCCAAGACAGGCTTTCAACCCGTGGGTATTTGTTGACAAAATATCTAAAACAATTTTAACCCGAATATAACGAAACGTGGTAGACAGTTTGAGAGTCAGCCAGGAAGTTGACTCTTTTCCGGACGATAAGTCAAAAGTCAGGGTCACAGGGCAAGGTCAGTTTAAACATCAGTGTCAACTCAAACAGTTTTGATTTGATATGAACCAAAGTTGCTGGAAGGGATAAAGGTTAAGCAAGAATGAAGTAATTCGACTTTGGGAGTAGTCTGTTGAAGGTCAAGGTCAATGCCCGTAAAGCAGTCTGTGAGCATGGGTGTTGCACTGTCTGAGTGCTCCTTCTTGTTTCTTCTACTTTCTTCCCTTATATTTATCATCGTTTGTCTTTCTTTTTCCTCTAATCACTCATCCCTCTTTCGTCAAACTTTAGCTCTCCTGCCTTTCTTCATGTCAAACCCTCCTTCCTATTTCGTTCCTTCTTTTCTACTGCCTTCTGTCCTTTCAGTCTTACTTGCTTCTCTGGTCACTGATTTTCCTTCTGGTCATTTTCTTCCTCACACTTTATTTATTTTTTTTATTTCTCTCTTCGTTTTAGCCATCATTTCTGCCATCCTTCCATTCTCCCTTCATATCATCTTCTATTTCCCTTTTTCATTTTCCTTGCCTTCGTTACTACCTGTCTTTATTTTTCCTTGTAGCCCTTGTTTCGTTCATTCTTCTCACTCTCTTTTTCCCTTCAGTATCTCACAAAAACCTCTCCACATCTTCATCCCCCCCCTCCTCAACTATCCTCTCTTTCCTTCTCTTCCTCTTCTCCCTTCCTGTTCTTCAAGTTTTCTTTCTCTTTCCTTCTCCTTTTTTCGTTACCTGTCTTCCTTTCCTCCATTTCTCATGTTCTCCTTCCATCTTTTCTTCTTCTTCTCTCTCTCACCCTCCTATCCTATCCTTTCCTCCCTTCTCCCCTTTATACCTTTCCCTAACTCCATACCTCTCCTCCTTTCCTGTCCTCCCTCCCTTTCTTCCGTCTCTCCTTTCCTTTCTCATTATCTTCTCCTTAACTCTCGTTCTCTCTTCCCTCCTTTCTTCCCTTCTTCTTTCTTTCCTCCCTCCTTCATTCTCTTTTCCCTAATTTCCTTCTTCCCTGCCATTAGTTTCACCTGGACCCCAAAAGTTATTTCAATATGATTAATTTAACTTCTTGAACCTAACTTGTTTCCCTCCCTCCCTCCCTCCCTCCTTGCATAATTTCCTTCGCCCCCTCCCTTCTTGCCTTCGCTCCTTCCTCTCCTTTCCTTCCTTCTACCCTTCATTCTTTCCTTTCTTCTCATTTATTTCCTTTTCAATCTTTCTCCCCATTCCTCCCCCTTCATGCATAAGTTCCTTTCCCCTCCGCTCTGTCATATTCTTCCCCCTCCCCTCTCCTTCTGCCTTTCTTCCTCCCTTCTTGCCTTCTTTTCCACCTTTCGTTTTTCCTCTTCTTACCTTTTTCCTCCTTCCTCCTTTTTAATTTTTTTTGTTGTCTCCTTCATTACTTTTCTCTTTAATCCCTGCATTAATTTCCTCTCCTCCCATACACCCTCCGCGTTTCCTTCTTCCTCCTTCCTTCCTCCGTTTCTTCTTTCCCTCCTTCCTCCATTTCTTCTTTCCATCCTTCCTCCATTATTTCTTTCCCTCCTTCCTTTTCTCTTTCCGCCTTCCATTTATCCCTCCCTTTCCTCCTCGCCCGACTTTCCCCCTCATTCACTTCCTTCTCCTTTTTCCTTCCCCCTTGTCTTCTTTCCCTCCTTTCTTCCTGCATAACTTTCTTCCCCCCTCCTCATATCTTTTCTCCTTAATATGTCTTCTTACCTTCCTCCTTCTCTCCTGTACTCCTCCCTGCTGCTTTCCCTCTTTCCCTTTTTTCCTTCCCTTTTGCTTTCTTGCCTCATTCCCCCCTTTCCTCTCTCTCCCTTCACATCATCCCACTTCTCACCTTTCTTCCCTGCTTTCTTTTCCTCTGCCCTTCTTTCCCCCTTCCTTCTTACCTTATTTCCTTCTCCCCTTGTTTCTCCCTGGCATTGTTCCCTGTTTCTCCCTCTCCTCCGTTCCCTTTCCTCTCCCTTCTTCATCCATTCCCTTCTACCTCCTGTCCTCATCCCTACCTTTTTCCTCTTCCTTTTTCCACGTCTTCCTACCTCCCATCTTCAGATATTCCTCTCTCTCCAGTCTGCTTACTTTCCCCTGTCACTCTATTAATTTTCTTTCCTTCTTTTCCCCTTCCTTTCACACTTCTTTTCTTCTTTCTCTCATACTTCCATTTTTCTTTGTTCATGTTTTGTATTTTAATCCTACCTCCATTCTTTTCCTTTCATTCCTTATTCTTCCTATCTTTTCCTACTTCTTCCATTCCTTTCATCATTATTTCCTCCCTTCACCCCTCTTCTTCCCCATCTCCCCTTTTACCTACCTCTCCATCTTTCCTTGCCTTCCTTCCATCGTATGTCCTTCCTTCTTTTTCATCCTTTGTCCTTTCTCTCTTCTCGCCTGTAAATTCTTCTCGTCCCATTTTCCTCCTCCTCTTTCACTCGATTTTCTCATCTACCTTCTTCCATCGTTTCTTCATTCCTTCTTCTCCTCCTCACATGCCTCTTTCCTGATTCTTTTCCCTCCTTTTTCCCTTCCCCACCCCTAGCCTTTTTTCATTGTCGTTCTCATATGCTCGTCTATTTCTTTTATTTTCACTTACTACTTGCCCTGGTGTCTTAATTCTCTTTTTCCTCTTTCCTTTCCTTTCTTCCTCTTCCTTCTTTGCTTCCACCGCTCCTTTCTCTTTTGTCTTCTGTCATGCCTTTCACTCTCGTCTCGTCTCTTCCTTCCTCTCTTACCTCCCTCCGTTCCTAACCTTGAATGCATCACTGACGGAAGCAAAATGACGAATGAATGGATGTAGGAGTTATTATCAGCTATTGTATGAATAACTTTATGTAGAATATGGCATCGATTAACAAGTCTAATAAAATACTCAAGCTTCATTGTAAGGATCTTGAATCACAATGTTCCAGATTCTGCCTTTTCTCCTACTTCCTTGCTTTCTTTTCCACCTTTCTTTTTTTTTCCTTTTCTCATTTCCATTTTCCTTTGTCGCCTTTGTTTCGTCTCTCCTTTTTCCCCTCCTTCTTTACTTCTCTGTTTAATCCCTACATAATTTCCTTGCCTTCCATACACCCTCCGTCTTCCCTTCCTTCTCCCTGCTTCTTTCCCTCATTCCTCCATTTCTTCTTTCCCTCGTTCCTTCTCTCTTTCCTCCTTGCTCTTATCCTTCCCTTTCCTCCCCACCTGCCTTTCCTCCTCCTTCCTTTCCTTCTCATTTTCCCTTACCTTTGCCATTTTTTCCCTTCTTCTTTCCTGCATAACTTTTACTCTCTCCTCCAGTCTTTCCTTCTTTATTTCTGTCTCCTTTCCCTTCCTCTTCTCCCCAGCCTTCTTACTCTCTTTCCTTTTTTTCCCTCCTTCTTACCTCCTTGCCTCATTCAATCCTTTCCTCTCTCCCTGCACGGTAATTTCCCGTTTTTTACCTTTCCTCCCTGCTTTCTTTCCCTCTGCCCATTCCCCCCCCCTTCCTTCTTGCTTTATTTCCTTCTCTCTTTGTTCCTCCCTGGCATCTTTTTCTCTTTCCTTCTTTCTTTCCTCCGTTCCGTTTCCTATCCCTTCTTCATCCATGCTCTTCTGACTCATATCCTCCTTCCTGCTGTTTTTCCTCCTTTCTCTATGTCTTCATATCTCCCATTTTGATATATTTCGTTTTTCTTTCCAGTCTGCTTGCATTTTCCTCTCAGTACCATAATTTTCTTTCCTTCCTTTTCCCTTTCTTCTACACTTCGTTTCTTCTATTCTTCCCTTTCTCCTTCTTATTCTTGGTTCGTATTTTAATCATGCCTCCATTCTTTTCTTTTCATTTTTTTCTCTCTTCCTATTTCTTCCATTCCTTTCGTCTGTTTTTCCTCTCTTCACCCTCTTCTTCCCCATCTCCCTTTTTACCTACCTCTCCACCATTCCTTGCCTTCCTTCCATAGATTGTCCTTCCTTCTTTTTCATTCTTTGTCCTTTCTCTCTTCTCGCCTGTCAATTCTTCTCGTCCCATTTTCCTCCTTCTCTCACATTCCACTTTCTCATCCACCACCTTCCTCCGCTTCTTCACGCCTTCTCCTCCTTCTTATGTCCCTCGTTTCTTATTTTTTTTCTCATTTTTCCCTTCCCCACTCTTTCGTTTTTCATTCTCGTCTTCATTTCCTCCTCCATCTCTTTCTTTTTTTCGTTTACTCATTTACCCCGTTTCTTAATTCTCTTTTTCCTCTTTCAGTTCATTCCTTTTCCTCCTTCCCTTCTCCACCCCCACCTTTCTTCCTTCCTTCTTTCTTGCCTGTTACTCTCGTCTTGCCTCTTCTTTCCTCTCTTACCTCCCTTCGTTCCTAATCTCTTTGGACAAGCTACTGACGGAAGCAATATGAGGAATGAAATGGATATAGGAGTTATTATCAGGCATGGTATGAATGAGTTTTGAGTATGGCATCGACTAACGAGGCTAATAAAATGCTAAAGCTTCATTGTAAGGAGCCTGAATCACAATGCTTCAGAATCTACATACTTTACAGGGCACAGACCACACCTGCAATATTGCCTGCAGTACAATACCCATCTTTATTTAGTGCGAAGATAAACTCGAGAGGCTGCAATGAAGAGGCAGCTTTGCCATACGAGGAGCATCTTAAGAAATTGATGTGGTTCTCTAATAAAACGTCACATTTTACAGAGCTGCTCCAAAGTATTTATGATTGTAAATGAATTGGGCAACGTCAGCTGTAAGATTTAGTTCAAAGCACAAAATGCCATCGTTACTACTTTATGTGCAGTACACTTCCCTCCCTTTCTTCTTTCCTCTCTCCTCTCCCGTGTTTCTTCCTTACTACCTCTACCTAGTATCTCTCTCTTTCTCTCTCTCTCTTACTACCTCTACCTAGTATCTCTCTCTCTCTCTCTCTCTCTCTCTCTCTCTCTCTCTCTCTCTCTCTCTCTCT
>JAGKTI010009938.1:0-14092 GCA_018397915.1 Birgus latro
ACATTCTTGTGGTTAGCAAGGAGAAACAAATAAATTAACACTCACCACTGAATTTAGTATTTACTGGCATTCCCCTTCACCTTTATTATCTTCTTAAGGCGTCTGGGGAGACTGATGGCGTAGTTTTGCAGAACAGACGGACTAAAACTGCTCCATAGCTGCAGCCTCAAGTTTAGGCAAATATGATGTGTCCATACTACGCAGCTGCCGCTTCATGTGCGCCCATAAATTCTCAATGGGATTGATATCTGGGCTGTTTCCGGGCCAATCTCGAATAAACGGAGCCTCACAGTCTGTTAGCCACTGTTTCACTGACTTTGCAACATGTGCAGGGGCAGAATCTTGCATAAATACTCTTGCCTTGGTTTTATCAAAAGAGTCACTTAAAACATCATATAAGAGCTCCAAATAATTGTTCTGGTTCACTTTTTCATTTGCAGGTAGAATTACCAACCTACCAACACCATAATATGTAAAGCAGCCCCAAGCCATGAGTGAGGCTGGGTATTTAACAAACTTGGAAGTGTACTTAGGATCCAGGGGGTCACTGCCTGGTTTGCAGTACACTCGTGATGAAGGGGTACCAGTGACAGTAAATGTTGACTCATCACTCCAAAGCACAGTTTTCCATTGCTCCTCACTCCAGGCAAGAGATTTCTTACAAAATTTACTCTCTTTTTCTTCTGAAGTGCAGTTAGCAGTGGTTTTTTACGAGCACAAAAACTTCTGTAGCCCAGATCGTCATGCAACAGCTGCTGCACACTTCTGACAGACACATCTGCCAGCAACTGTGGGTTCTTTTCTTTTAAATCCCGTGCTGTTAGCCTTGGATCCTGGCTAACTTGCCTTGAGATCAGCTGACGGGTCCTGAAGGTTGTCTTACGAGGTCTCCCAGGCTTGGGAAGTGGAGTGGGAGGAATGGCCTCCCCACTGTCCTTGAACTGCTTCACCAGTCTCTGCACTGTCCCCAGTCTAACACCATCTGATTTGCAATAAATGGGAGTTTGTGGCCAGCTTTGTATAAAGTAATCACTTCCACACGTTTATCCTTGCTTGTGGTTACTTTAGGCATAATGAGAATGTGGTAGGTAACCAAATAACTGTGTTATTTGAGTCAAAACATGCCCTCATGGTGCATCACACACAGAGACAATCCTCCTCCTGTGGCTGCCCAAACATTGCTGAGCCTGCTTCTGTAGTGCCAAACCTATCAAGCAGGGTTGCCAGCTCCCGTTGAAAAAGCGTCACCTCATTTCGCATCACAGGGGAGGGTAGTATTGACCCTACTTCACTTAACGTCAAAAAGAATGACGTCGGCAAAAAAAGTCAATACTTTCCACGTCAACTGTATATATAAAATAAGATAATTGATAGTGCCATACACCTGGAACTGGCTAATTATCATGGCAACATCCAACTTGCACTCGTTCGCTAATTTCCTCTGCTTTTTTTTCCCCGTGAAATATGCTGTATGAGCTACTCTCGTAATATAAAAGTATATAAGAAAGGAAGGCAGAAGCCTGAGTGATATTCATATTCACCTGGAACTGCCTAATTTATTATGTATTGTCTAGAATTCCTATGACTTATTTCTTAGCATATACATTAGCAGCTGGCATTTTCAACTCTTGGCTACCGAGATGCAGTCAGTTTGCTCAGTTCGCTCTCGTGTTTCACGATGAAATGGCGCTCCGCCATTCCTACTGCTTTTGCACCTATTATAAAAGGCCCTGTGGCCTCTACCCCTACTAAACATCGTGTGGGAAGCTGTAAAGGACTGTAGATATATATAAGAGTAATAAAATACTAGAAATAATAAAGTGTGAGTGTGTATATGGGTAAGAAATGACAGAATACAAGCGGCGAATTAGCGCGAGTGGGAGGCTCGTACGTGCTCGTATTTTACATTGCTTTCACAGTGTTTTTTTTTTTTTTAGTATGGATTCCAAACTACTTGGAAATCACTGAATAGTGTTTTTAGCGATAATATCTGGCAGTGGTATTCAGATTAGGGGATGTCGGGAGAGTAAAGTGGAGACTTAGTTACCCAACTTCAGAAGTCTCCACAAGTCTTACGGTAGTCGACGAGTGCTAAAAAAAAAAAAATCCCAGGAGAAAGCTGAAGGTATGTGCCATATGTGTATTTAATTATAATATTCTAGGGCTAATAACTGATTTTTGGCAAATATTTTTAAAAAGTCAGTCAGAGCGCGAATATCCCCGCGGGAATGACACGGCGTGCCTCCGATCGCGGTGTATGGGTTAATCACACATAAAAAACTTCCCACCACTGCCCAAGATGGATTAAAACATAAGCACAGACATTAAGCTGACATCACCTAGGTTGAATCTGCAATGAATCAATCAGACAATGAAGGCCTTGGAGGAACAGAGTATGAGTATGTTCACTCCATATTATGTGCATAGCCCAACTTCAGTTGCCTTTATAATCTTCTAAATTCTATTTATAATATTACTATTGTCTATGCACAGAATGCAAGCAAGGATTGCAAACTTGGAATAGTATTTACGGAAGGAAGAGTAAACATTCAAGTGAGACCTGCAGAATGAAATGTGTATACATTGTAAATATTGTAAATAATATGTAAAACAAAATAAAAGAGAAATTAAGGAAAATTATGGGGTAAAATATTATATAATATTAATCTAACTATGCAAAAATGATAAAACTGATATACATGTATCCATTTTATATAACAATATTAATATATCTCATATGTGGTAGGATGGGGTTTGATTGACTGATTGTATTAAAATCTGGCGGCGCAACTGCCAGGGTCATATGCCGCCGGGCAACAAACTAAAAGACGCAGCAAAATAAAAAGTGAATATTCAAAATAAAGTTAATAACTGTTATTAGAAATAAAACACTGAAATGTATAAAAGAATAGTTAATAAAATATCAATTACTTATAAAAGGTGAAGGAGGCCCGCCTCCTGAAGAAACCTAAAAACATCAGTAAAATTGCTACAGGCGTCACCAAGCATCGAAGAGAGAGAGTAGGCACGATCTTCCCCTCTATGCTTATGGAGGAATTTCTGGGGTAGCCCAAACTCGGACACTCGACCAGCAAGTGACGGACAGTTAGGGGAACAAGGCAATCATCACAGTACGGCTGAGACTCACCACTCATGAGGAACCCAAGTGTAAGCCAAGATTGCCCAATGCAATGTCTAGCAAGAGCCACCTCCAAACACTGTGACATGGAGGGGAGAACCCTTGGCACAATCACTCTCTGAAAGATTCCTTTTAGTTTATCATGAGCAACACCATCCCAGTGTCTCTGCCAACAAGTACGAATTCTGAACCGCAAGTAATGTGTTACATCAGAAGCAGGAAGCAGAGAGTCGGTTGGGGACTGTTGAGAAGCCCCAGCTTTAGCTAATGTATGTGCCCTCTCATTGCCCACCACACCAACATGTGCGGGAACCAAGCAGAAATCCACTCTCTTCCTCCGATGATGAATGAGGAACAGCCACTCCAAAATAGCTAAAACTATAGGATGGGAAGAGTTAAAAGAATCCAGGGCCAAAAGCGCTCTTTGAGAGTCGGTAAATATCGTAAAGTAAGTCATGGTGAATAAACACCAACTTCAGAGTTAAAACAGTAGCTGACAACTCTGCGGGAAGAGCTGAGGCAGCCAAAGGAAGACTACCTCCACGGCTAAAACTGGGAAATACAACTCCAAAACAAACAACAGAAGCGGATTTAGAGCCATCAGTATACACAGGCACAGAACCACCATGACTAGAAGAATGTTCTAAAAAAAACTGTAAAAGAGACTGAAGAGCAACATAATCCTTTGATCCTCCAAAAGACCTGCAGAAAGTTACCTTAGGCAAGATCCATGGTGCAACCCTCAGGATCCGAACAGGACTGACAGGTTCTGCCAGCAAACTGAGCTGCCTGGAACCACTGTCTGACTCACTCCTTCTTCGTTTCTGTAATATTCGCGGCCTTTCCTCTAACTGTCGCTCTGTAGAGCACCACCTCTTCTCCTCTAAACCTTACCTTCTCTTTCTCTCTGAGACTCAGCTTTCTGAGGCAACTGACAGCAAACCCTTTTCTGTAGCCTCCTACTTTCTCTATTCTCATTTCAAAGCCAAAGGTGGCTGTTGTGTATATATGTACGCAATGATCTATCTTGCTCTCGTGTTCCTGAACTTGATTCTTCTGAATTCTCTACTCTCTGGCTTCGGCTCTCCTGTCATTCTCTGACTAAATATATCTGTGCTGTTTACTTATCTCCTAATTCTACTGACTATAAGAAATTATTTGACTATCTTACTTCTACGATGGAACACATTCTATCCATTTCTCCTTTCTCTGAAATCTCCATTCTAGGAGATTTCAATGTTCACCACCACCTTTGGCTCTCCTCTCACTGATCCACCTGCTGAACAAGCCTTCATCATTTCTATCCTTAACCCGCCGAGTCCCGACCGTTTTTTTTACCCAGCTTACCCCCAGATCCCAGCCGATTTTCGACTTTTTTGTTTTTTGACTGAAACCTTCGCTTTTGGTGAGAAACATCGAAAATTCATAGTAAAATCGCGATCTTGAAGTAAAAAAATGTTGATACAGGTGTCACTCAACCTTACGTTTTCCTTCTTTTTCAGGGTACCTGGCTAAGAAAACGAACTATGGAAGGGTTGACTAATTCAAGCCACTTTAAATTATGTATCTATTTCATTTATTTGGTACGAATTTATGTGTAGTAAAAGTCTATAATGATTTTCACACAATAACATAGGCGTTTATAAGCATTGTTCACTTACCCTAAACCCCAGTATATGGCACCTTCCTTTACGACATTACCACCTCATCACTTCTGTTTGTTTCTACCTCTAGCTTCTTTGTTTCTTGTCCTCCACCTCAGGAATCACTTTCACCGTGAATTTCGTCATTAGAGCGACCGTGGGGCAACATACCTTTACTGGCTATGTTACTGCTACCAGGTGAATTGCCCAGTGTGGGGGGAGGGGGAGGGAGGGGGGTTAGGAGGGGCCAGGCAGTATCCCCGCTCGACAGCAGGTAGAGGAAGGTCTCCCACACATGCCTACCAAAAATCACCCGCGAATGTTGAAAAATGTGCACACAATGGGCCTTGCAATTGCATGACGTACGATGTACGTCATTGGGTCAGTTCGCGGGAAAAAGTTGCGACATACACCGTACGTCGATGGGACTCGGCGGGTTAATGACCTAGAGCACCTTGTATAGCACCCTACCCGTGTCCCTGACCGCCTTGGAGAGAGTTCCAACATACTTGACCTTTTCCTAACAACTAATCCTTCTGCTTACACTGTTAATCTTTTCTCTCCGTTGGGCTCCTCCGATCATAACCTTATTACCTTAACCTGTCCTATCACTCCGGTACAGCCTGTGGACCCTCCAAAGAAATGCCGCCAGTGGCACTTTGGAGCTGCAGATTGGGAGGCCCTCAGGCAGTACTTCTTTGATTTTCTTTGGAATGATTATTGCTTCCATGGCCGGGAGCCTTCGGGGTGTGCCTTGCGCATTACGGCGGTTATTCTCTCGGGCATGGAAGCATACATTCCTTTCTCATACCCTCTGACTAATGCAAGAAAGCCTTGGTTTAATCACACTTGTTCTAATGCTGTCCGCAACAAGGAGAGGGCCTTTAAAAGTTACAGGAGTCAACCCACCCCTGTATCACATATTTTTTATATTTCTGCCCGGAATCGTGCTAAGTCTGTTCTTCGCTCTGCTAAAAATAATTTCATCTGTGCTAAATGTTCCCAACTCTCCAACTCAAATTCTTCTCTCTCCTTTTGGCACCTTGCCAAAAACCTTTCTAACAACTTTACCTCATCATCCTTCCCTCCTCTTTTCTACTGTGATGGCTCTATAGCTATTTCTTCTACTGATAAAGCAGATCTCTTCACTCAGACTTTCTCCTCCAGTTCTACCTTAGACGATTCCGGTGCTGTTCCTCCATCACTTCCCCCCTCAGACTTCCTCATGACTGGCATTAAAATGTCTTCAGTTGATGTATTTTCTGCTATCACTGGCCTCAATATTAACAAGGCATATGGGTCTGATGGAGTCCCTCCTGTTGTCCTCAAAAACTGTGCTTCTGTGCTTACACCCTGCCTAGGTAAACTCTTTCGCCTTTGTCTGTCAACTTGTACCTTTCCTTCTTGCTGGAAGTCTGCTCCCATTCAGCCAGTCCCAAAGAAGGGTGACCATTCCCAACCCTCTAACTATCGTCCAATTGCTTTAAAATCCTGTGTATCAAAAGTTTTCGAATCAGTTCTTAACAGAAAAATTTTAAAGCATCTTTCCTGTCACAACCTTCTTTCTGATCGTCAGTATGGGTTCCGTCAGGGACACTCCAAAGGCGTTCTTCTCACCTACCTTTCAGACTCCTGGTCATCCTCTTTTCGGGACTTTGGCGAAAGCTTTGCCATTGCACTTGACACCTCAAAGGCTTTCGATCGAGTCTGGCATAAATCTTTGATTTCCAAACTGCCCTCCTACGGTTTCTATCCTTCTATCTGTGCCTTGATCTCTAGCTTCCTTTCTGGTAGTTCTATAGCTGCTGTTGTAGACGGACATCGTTCTTCTCCTAGACCTATCAACAGTGGTGTAGCTATACCGGCCCAGCGTCCTATTTTTAGGGAGCGCGCCAAGTCTACGTGCGCGGCCAACCGTGGCTCAGTGGCATTGCGACGCCTTATGACCATACTCATTTTATTCGTTAACCATATAACACTGGCTACCGCCTGCGGCGAGCCTTAACTGGGGGGCTCCGCCCCCCCAGACCCCCCAATAATCACCCTAACCATACCTAACCAACTAGGGGAACATAAAACACAAAAATACACTATTTACAATTTATTCCAATCCTTTTACTTGAACATAATAAGTGGTCTTACAAATACCAAATGATCCAATATCTACAATTCCTGTTGCAGCCTTATCTGAAGAATTACAGAACATAACATTGCCCCAAACAAAATCATCATCCGCTGTAGACACCCAAGGCTTCACCCTAAGAGACAACTGCATAGTAGTGATACTCGTAGCCGACGCATAATAATTAATCGGAGTCTAAATCTTGAAATAAATCTTCCATCTCTTCGTCGTACTCAGAATACGTGCCCGAGGATGCGCCCATAATTCATCACCTGAAGGTTTATCATCAGGATTAGGCCACGGAAGAACACCAACATTTCGATGATAAGGGATTTTCGTACCAGTACCTCCGGGAGGATAATATGTTACTCCAGTCATATCAATTTGAGGGAAAAATTCCACCTTCACCGCCCTCACTCTATAAAAACTAAATGGGTATAACTTCGCCTTAGTATCATCAGAACAATTCGATAAAGACACATCATGGGTAATCAGCTGACGACCAGTAGGCATCTTCAAATCCCAATTATACACTAGACGGAACTGGGTGAACACTCCCCGCCGGCGCCTCACAATCCTCCTCCCGCGGGAACGGCGGCGGCGGAACCGTCTCCTGAACCTCCGATAGCGGCGTCGCAAACGTCCTGTCATCGTCTGCGTCTACGTGTATGATGTCCCAACGATCTCCAGTCAACTTCGTTGTGTCCGGAGCGAAGTTTGCGAACACAATGACAGGAACAGGTTCGAAGCGTACTTTTATACCTCTATATTTTCCAGACATGACGAACCCGTTCTTACACGCTTCGAGAGTACCATAGACAAACAAAATTGCATCACTTCTCTACTACACTGAGCGAAAAGTTTTCGGCAAACAGACACCTGCCAGGAACACAACTTGGTATCCTTAAGCCTTTGATATCTCTCGTGTTTTGCACGCAAGTCCAATAGTTCGTTAACTCGCTCATCAAGCTGCCTTTTTCTACTAATGTAGGCTCCAGTATTCTTAAACTCTTCTGCAGTAGCACTAAGAAGTCCAAACAAGAGAGCTCGAGTTTTGTCACTTTTCTTACTTCCATTCCCTGATTCTTCTCCAATTCTTGAAAAGTCACCGTATGTGCTGAAATCTCCGTCCTTAACGCAATAGTCGTAGTTCTGCACAGCCTTCCCAGTGAGCTCTAACCAGTATCTGCCGGCAATGTCTTGAGGCCTCCGAAACTCCATAAACCCCTGCAAATGTCGGGTGCCTTGCTCTCCTTTCTCCCTACCCAACACATATCTTCGGACTCCATGTTCTTCCTTGGCAAACAATGCCTTATAATCAAAGTCTTCGACGTAATTGTTGAGCGTAAACGCCCACCGTCCGAACTGACCAGATATTCAGACACAACTGAGCTATAAACAAGCACCAACGCGCATGCACGGGAAAATTCTAACTCAGGAGGAGCGCGCTACGCGCGCGGCCGTGACGGCTTTGTCAGTTTAACGGTCTAAAATGGGACGGGGCGCACTGGGCCGGGTGTAACAGTTTGCAATAAACTCCTTAAATGGCTACCAGAGCACGGAGTTTCTCCCACCAAAGTGTTGCGTGTTACATAAGAATGAATGCAAGGATAGCGAGAATCCCTTCAATTCCATCTCGCCTTACTGATATTTGAAATTTTGTGAAAGTTAATCAAAGGAAAATGCCCTCTTCTTCAAGGAATCTAAACACTCATGTACAGTTGTTGACCTTGTACACGGGTTTTATTCGCCCGTGTATGGAGTACAACTGTCATGTGTGGGGAGGCTTCCCACATGCGGTTCTTCTCAATAGGCTTTTCGTCTCATTAACTCTCCTCCTCTTACTGATTCCCTTCAACCTTTGTCTCTTCGCCGCACTGTTGCTTCTTTATCTCTCTTCTATCGCTACTTCAATGGTCACTGTTCCTCTGAACTGTCTGCTTGCATCCCTCCACCTCTACGACGGGCACGTAGGACCCGTCTAGCGACAAACTCTCATCCCTTTTCTGTCCAACTCTCTAATGCAAGAGTTAACCGTCACTCCCAGTCCTTCATTTATGCAACTGGTCAACTCTGGAACTGTCTCCCTCTGTCTGCATTCCCTACTTCCTATGATCTCCAGTCTTTCAAACGCACTGTGTCCAGGCATCTCGAAATGAATAGATCTTGAATTTGGCTCTCTTTTGTGTTGTTTTTGCTTTTTCTTGGAAGGAACAGTATGCGGACCCATGGCCTTTGGTTCCTTCTTCCTTGCATTAAAAAAAAAAAAAAAAACTTCGTCATCTTTCTATCTTGACTTATCGAGGATCTCTTCTGTTCCATTAACAAACTGTGATTTTAATTTTTCATAATTCTTTATTAGTTGAGACACAAATGGATAATCTGTGTTTGGAGAATTGGTTGTAGCGCCAAGTTCCTCGTCCATCACCATACGGAGAATCATGTCCAGAATGTGATGGTGACAACTGATAAATTGTGGTTTGTTGGAACTCTTATCGGAGAATATTTGTTGTAATCTGACAAGAAGTCCACTTTTTTTCCCAGTATTCATCAACAACTTTTGCAATTCCTTCAGCAATAGTTTCAGCCCTGCCATTTTCCAAATGCAACGCATCCAATTTTATTTCGGTTCTTTCATTTTTAAGTAGTACTACCTGGTACTTATTTTCATCAATGCGCTTTCCATTGAAATGTAAAGACCATGTTTCCAACTGTAACTTTTCAGTCATTTCTTCCTTCACTGTAGCAGCCTTTTTGTATTTTGACTTGTAAAGTGCTGCTTGACTTGGAGCTGGAATGTCAGTACCATCATTTGACAATTGTTTGCATATTTTAGCAGCTTTATTTGTCGATACTCCAGCAGATGTCACCAAGGTAGTTGCAACTTTATTTCTGTTGTGTTTTCTGGTTCGTGGATGATTAGGCTTATCATCATCCTTAAATTCATCAGATTCAGTGCAACTTCCACTAGAAGATGTTGATGGTAATATATGTTCATCAGGCAGTTTTCGTCTTTTTGAAGGGTGAATGGTTTCCTTACATGCGACTTGACCTGTTGAGTACCCCACATCTCCTTTGTTATGCACTTGTAGGTGGTAGAGTTATTTATCTTCAGTGGATAACCATTGACCATTTACTTTTGTGATATCAAAAAGATTATTTGGGCCATCATATTTTCTCCTCTTGACACATTCATCGTAAGATCTTAGCACCTTGCTAAGCTTTGCTTTATTGCCTGATCTGACACATGTGTGAAATTCAATTTCTATCTAGCTATCTATTGCCAGGCGCCTCAGTCTCGTAAGGGGTGGCCACAAACAAATCGCCTCCATGTCGCTCTGTCCCCCGCCATTTCACTGCCCTGCTCCCAGCTCACACCCCTCTCTCTCATATACCTCTACACTCCATCCCTCCATCTCATCCTTGGCGTCCCCCTCCCTCCCCTTCCATACACTCTCCTAGTCAGTCTCTCACTCTTCATCCTCTCCACATGGCCAAACCACCTCAGTTTGTTCCTATCACATCCACATCACAACATTCCTTCACTTCCTCATTTCTGAGTCTCTCTCTCTCCATGCGACTCCACATACTCCTCTCAAATAAATCGTTTCTACTGCTCTCACTCTTGACTCCTGACCCTCCAACGAGGTCCAGGTTTCATTCCATACGTTAGAGTTAGTATCACAATACTGTCTTGTAGTAGCTTTTTCACTTCCATTCTCACTCCCCTGTTTCTTATCACTGCTTTCAAGGAACCAGCAACCTTTCTTCCCTGCTGCACCCTTTCAAGCACTTCACCCTCTCAACTTCCATCCTTACTCATCACACTACCCACGTACTTAAACGCACTCACATTCTCCATATCCTCCCCATCCAGTCTCACTGTACATTCACTGACTTCACTTCCCTCGAAGACCATCTCTTTACTCTTCCCTACATTCACCTTTAGATTCCGTTTCTTACGCACTCTCCCAAACTCATCTACCAAGCCTTGCAGCTCCCCTTCGTCTTTCCTTAACAACACAGTATCATCTGCAAACAACAGTATAGGGAGTTTCCAAACACTGCCCTCTCTCACTAGGACTGCTCCAACATCCACTGCCCTGCCTGTATCTCTTTTATAAACCCATCCATGTACAGATTGAACAAACACGGAGACATGACACATCCTTGTTTCAGTCCAGCCTTCAAAAGATCCCTCTTCCTGCAGTATCCACCCCCTTCTTTTTATCAACGTGACTTTAATCATACCCACTGACATCTGTAACTTTCTGCACCACTTTATATGAATCCTCTCCATTCAGCTTCTCCAGAGTGACAACATCCACATGAATTATGTTTCCTTCAACTCTACCTCAGATCCTTCATTCTAATACCCTATTTAATAAAGCGACATAATCCAGTCTTCATACCTCCTAACCCCTTCAGTTTGATTACGTCTTTGTTTTGTTATTGCCACTACTTTATTTTATTTAACTCAAGAGAAAAATTGAAGTGGAAGGGTTAAGCATAGCCTTCATAAATTTTCATTATGATATCGTTCATAAACTGAATCAAACTATCTGGATGTAAGAAGCATTAGCTAGACTAATGTCATGGTATTTAAGAGGTTAGCTACGATACTCATTTATTTAACAACTGTTACATGAGGTTATGGGGTGAAACTTGATTTGTGGTCATTGAACTGTTCATAGATAAGGAGTAATGCAGCTGGTGATATACTGTACTGATATATTGAGCAGTAAAGTATATGTTAGAAACACAGGCAGCCTTCCTTATTGTATAAGTCAGGGATGTGTTCCAGATTATTATAACCTTTTCCAAAAAGTGTTGTCATACAGTACTGGAAATCAGGAAAACCGGCTAATAAGCCTTATACAGTAGGTTATGATGGATCTTTAATAGATCGTTTTGTTATTTACAATGGTCTCATTACCAAAAGCAAGACAGAAAGGACTTATTGTTCTGTATATTGACTTTGCTTTTGATTCAGTCTGATATTTGAGGAGCAGAGTTTTCCCAACTGAAAAAAAACTAATAATAATAATTTATCAGAACCAGGTATTGAAATGGCACACCACTTCTGAATGGGTTAGTCAAGAAAGGATTAACTTCTTAAGCAGAATGAAATCTTGTGGCATCAACCAGTACTGAAGTGGAATCTCTCTATTGAGTTGGTTATAACAAACTTTTTCACTTATGCTAGCCAGTTGCTAAAGTACATAGTCATGCAGATTGTGGCAATCTATTGTCATGTTAAACTCCACATTGATAACAAAACTATTATTCTCGCATAAATGGCTAAGCTGTACCAGTATGTAGGTTGTACAAGAAAAAAACAGTACATAATGGTGCACATCTGAGTGCATACTTGTCACCTCACTTGTATTAACTCCTTCAGTTATAGTAGTTTTCACTAATCTCTTCAGCAATAGAGACCTGTCCTAAGTTGAATAAAATAGTCTGGTTATGGCCTGAATAATGAAAAAAGGATGTCATAGGAGTGAAGGTTAACTTCTGGGCTTCAACCAACAGTGCATGGTGTTTTTCAAAGGTCATTGGACACTTCAGAACTGTTACTCATGGTTCCACAAGGCTTTTCCCCCCACTCCGCACCGAAGGGGCTCTGGGATGGGTATTGTTTTCAGTCGGTTTTTCTGCCTGCCTGTCTGTCTGTTAACAATTTTACACGAAAACTACTGGTGTGATTTTGACAAAAATTACAGGAATGATGGGTTATGACCTTCTGATCACCTGATTAAATTTTGGGCCAAATTGGCAAACTGCCCAGTACTCAGGTTGCAGGACAAAAAAATGTAAAAAAATAAATATATAAATAAAAAGTTTTTCGCCATAACTCCTTTCAAATTCGTCATAGCGACAAAAAACAAAACCTACAGGTGCATCTTTCAAATCTGCAACCTATGACATGACTCATTACATCAGGGGGGTCACATTCCCAGCTAGCGGTATGGGGGTCGGAGTCAGGTGGGTCGAGCCTAAACTTTCAAATGGGCATGAAATTGTCTATTTCCATCAGATTTATTCCAAATCTGATTTGTGACATCTTTGACAAGATATCATGTTGTGTCTATACGTCAGCACTAAAATGATTGCAGGGGACGAATTTGCTGTACCTTGGGACCGCTTCTTTTTAAAGTCTACCTAGCCAGGCATAGTGGTGATGTTATATATATTTTGAGCGCTTTGATGTCTGCAGAAACATCTGTCTCAGTTAACCCTTGTACAGTTCGAATATCCACCAACAAATTAAGATGTACCCATTGCTCATGGCGCGCATTTTCAGCAGCCTTGTGCCTCCCCCAGAACGGGGTGGAGGAAGATTGTACCTGGGGATTGCTTCATTGATTTATTCCCTCAGAGACACTTCAGAGCATTAATGTTAATCTACCCAGTTCATGTGGTACTGAGTTCAGATGATTTAGACGATATTTAAAAATCTTCTTGTATCAAATTTTAAAACTGGCAAATGAACATGTACCAGCAGGTGCAGATTGCGAATACCTAGGGCCTGAGGCTAAGTCTGCTTAGAGACTGTTAACTAGAGTATGTGTATCTATCTATCGATCTGTCTATCCTTTAAAAAAGATACGGTACAACAGACAGCCAAATCCAATATCCATTCATTCTGAGATGCCTTGACACTCTGTGTTTGAAAGACTGGAGATCATAGGAAGCAGGAAATACAGACAGAGGAAGACAGTTCCAGAGTTAACCTGTTGCATTAATGAAGGACTGGGAGGAACGGTTAACTCTTCCATTAGAGAGTTGGTCAGAAAAGAGATGAGAGTTTGTTGCTAGACGGGTGCTACGCGCCCGTAGCAGAGGTGGAGGGATGCAAGCAGACAGTTCAGAGTAGCTGTGACCATTAGTGTAGCGATAGAAAAGAGATAAAGACGCATTAGTGCGGCCAAGAGACAGAAGTTGAAGGGAGCCAGTAAAAGGAGGAGATTTAATGAGACAAAAAGCTTTTGACTCCACCCTGCTGAGAAGAGCTGTATGTGGGGGAGCCTCCCCACACCTGAGAGTTGTACTCTACATATGGGTGAATAAAAGTCAACATCTGTGCAGGGATAATGAAGGTACCGATTTGGCTTAGGACACCCAGTCTCTTGGAAGCAGATTTTACAAGAGATGTAATGTGATCTTTCCAAGATAAATCCCGAG
>JAGKTI010009938.1:19112-29679 GCA_018397915.1 Birgus latro
TAATAATAATAACAAATTCATCTACTGTTTAGTGGGCCCAAACATGACAGATGGGTTTCAATAACAGAAAAGTGTTAACAATTGCAGTAGAGAAATGAAAATGCAAACCAAACTGTCATCTCTAATGTAAACCACATAAAGACTGGAATATAAATCGGAAAAAGCTTCTTCATCTGATATAAATCCCTAATATGATCTCCTTACTATAAACATTTATGAAAATGTTCGTAAGAACACCGCGAAGGGTAGTTAATTAGACCTATGTGGAATGTAAATCATGTAAATAACACCTACAAATACTTACATACGAATTTTAAACGAACATGGTAATTGAGAATACTGTACGGTGGTCAAATTACACTACAGGTAACGTGGAGA
Source organism: Birgus latro (assembly GCA_018397915.1). Taxonomy (NCBI): domain Eukaryota; kingdom Metazoa; phylum Arthropoda; class Malacostraca; order Decapoda; family Coenobitidae; genus Birgus; species Birgus latro. The sequence continues at coordinate 19,491 of JAGKTI010009938.1, forward strand.
CATTATGACAGGTGTGGGAAGGAGGTGGAAGGAAACACGGGTGAGTTTAATCCCGACTAGTTTCACCTGTGGCTTCTTCAGTACCCCTGACGAAGCCACAGGCGAAATTAGTCGGGAATAAAACTCACCTTTATTACACCTGTGTTTCTTTACACCTCCTTCCCACACTAAAGGTAATATATATAAACTTGTTATCAAAATTTTCCAACGTAAAGCTAATAATTATTTCAACACAGTTGTTAACATATGGGATAAATTGCCATCCACTGGAGTGATATATTAGCAACATGTGAAACATCATTTAGATAAAAATTTCACTTATAATTCCCATTCGATCATAGTGACTGTTGAATGGCATTTCATAAGCATGATTTTACTACAGTACAAAACGTTCTGGACACTAGTAAAACCAAATATTTACACTTTACTAATAGACAGATAATGCCAGATTCGTATACTACCTTCAGTGCTACTAATATTCCCATCTCCAAAAGTACTGAAATTCTCGGTGTCTTACTAAGCAGTGCCCTGAGCTGGACCTCTCATGTCAGATCACTTGCTAAAATCACCTCAAAGAAACTTGGATTATTGTACAGAGTCAGTAACTTCTTCATTGACGAGTAGTTAGCTATAACTTATAATGTTCATGTGCACTCTCAGCTTGAATATTGCTCACCCTTGTTGAATGGATGTGGAGAGGTTACACTATACACCGTGGGCTAGATAGGCCCGTCGTGCCCCCCCCCCCCACCCCTCCCCACAACTTAACTTCATAGGATTTTTCTGAAGCCTTGTTATGTCCCCAGCATGAAATGGAAAAATAACAGTGAATAAACTGGGATACGCTAGGTGATTTGAGCACATTTATACGTTTACCTTAAAACCCGGGATTTCGCGTCTCCCGCAGACCTCTGAGTGTACATGTTTTTCCTAAGACTGTAAATCGCTCAAAATGATGTTTATAATGACAGATTTGGTACCAAAGAAAAGAAAATTTGTTCTGCTATTCAGAAATCTATAATTGGTTATTGTATCTTCCTCACAAAACAGGATTCCTGACATTATTTTGCCATAACCATATTATAACTTATTTTACAAGGATGCTTGGCTAACAATATTCTTTATAATTACCTTTGAAGCTCCATTCCCTGATATCCAGTTCAGATCATCTGTTATCATAAAGCTTTAATACGTTCTCTTCTTCAAAGTCACATGGTTAGTGACCTATTACATTTATGGTTTTCTTGGAGGTATATATTGCCCACATTCTCTTAACAATAAAATATTCTCGGGTACTAATGCCTTATATTTTTTATAGGAATTGTAATATTAACATGTGAAGCATCGCCGAAGTCAAGGAACCCCCAAAGAAAAAGAAGAGCGATGATTCAAAGACGTGCGTCACACATGTTAATGGACTGAAATATGGTGAAATAAAACTGCTTTCAGAAATAAAGAATCCTGAGGAACGTTTATTTAAACTACAGAATGTCAAAGCTAGACGACAGGCACAACCTCCTGGCTCTGTTCACAGGATGGATGATACATGTAACCTCATCCCACATGCCATCGAGCCTCATCATGGCTATCATACGGTATTTTACAATAGATTCACTGCCAATCTGGACCGTCTGAAGGATGAACACGCAGATCAAGAACCCTCTACTTCCTATAGACCTATAAGATCTTCGTCTGATAAGGTTTTATTCAAACCAGATTGCATATTTTGTGGGTCTGAGACCCCAAGAAAGTGAAGAGAAGGCAATCGTGGACCACAGAAGGGCTCTGCGTTTTTGAAAGAGAGAGTTGGAAGAACATTCTTAAGGTAGCTGAAAGGAAAGGAGATTAAATCCTATTTAGGCGAATTCGTGGGCAAGATATCTTTGTTGTGGAAGCAAAATACCACCGTTCAGGTCGCTGTAGTTATATCTAAGATCCAACCAAGTGGCGGAGTAAAGACGATGACAAGAGACAAAAACTAAAAAAATGGAAGAAGTGCATAGGAAAATATTTGAATGTATATGTGAGAAGATGCAACAAATATCATTCAAGACAAGCAAGTTATGATGTTAGAGGACCGTCGAAAGCTCTACATTGAAAGACTATCTGAAACAGAATTCTCAAACCCTGATTTTAGAGGAGAAAACCTTAGACTCAAACTATCCAAACATGAAGTATTCAAAGATTGCTTGGATTTCTGTCCTCTTGGAAAGATCAAGTCTTATCTGATATACAGTAAGGATATCGACATGAACACAGCAATGAAAAGATCCTACGAACTTGGGTCCAGAGATGTACTAGCTGAAGTTGCTACTCATATACGTCAGGTAATATAACAATAAATAATACTATACAATGAGCACTGACTACTATTAGAAGAGATTTTATCCATTAATGTAAATGAATTCACCACTGGTTTGAAGGTGAAGAGATGCCAGAAAAACTAACAGATGTTGAAGCCACACATGCAAATGATGAAAAAGAGGATGAAATCGACAGTGGTGATGAAACAGACTATGAAGTACTCATAAGGCCAAACATGATAACTGATAGTGATGATGCTGAAGCTCGCAACTTTTAAGCTTAAAAATGTCTGATTTTGTTTTTTTTTCCTGAAATAACATTAATTTCACTATTTATAAGCTTTAAATAGATTGACTTTGTTTCTTTCTTTGGATTATTTATTGTAGGATTTTCATAATAAGTTCAATATGAGTGAAAACATATGCCATGTCCTAACTTATAGTTTGTAAACACCACAAAAACTGATAAAAGAGGCGCAATAGTAAGAAAATCATGATTACATAATCCTGTGCAATATGCTCCAAAGACCCCTTCACCCTTCAGTCTTACTTTATAAATATTATATTGTTAAATGTGGCTTTGATGAATAGAACATATTAAAGCTTTATGATAACAGATGATCTGAACTGGATATCAGGAAATGGAGCTTCAAAGGTAATTATAAAGAATATTGTTAGCCAAGCATCCTTGTAAAATAAGTTATAATATGGTTATGGCAAAATAATGTCAGGAATCCTGTTTTGTGAGGAAGATACAATAACCAATTAAAGATTTCTGAATAGCAGAACAAAATTCCTTTCCTTTGATACCAAATCTGTCATTATAAACATCATTTCGAGCGATTTACAGTCTTAGGAAAAACATGTATACTCAGAGTTCTGCGGGAGACGCGAAATCACGGGTTTTACGGATAACGTATAAATGTGCTCAAAACACCCAGCGTATCCCAGTTTCTTCACTGTTAGTTGTCCATTCCATGTTGGGGACATAACAAGGCTTCAGAAAATCCTATGAAGTTAAGTTGTGTGTGTGGGGGGGGGGGTGCACGACGGGCCTATCTAGCCCACGGACTATTAAAACTGTTATTTAAAAAAAAAAAAAAGCTTCCTCAGAATCTTTCCCATTCTAATTAATCTTATATAATTGTGTTCTGATTCTCTGTGTCTGATCACCTTGCCATTCTGTCATTTATTCTTATCTTCCTCCTTTCATAGACTTTTCTACATTTAGTTACTGTTTGCTGAAGTACTTACTGAGCTTGAAACATACTACTATCAAATTTGCCCCTCTCCCTTGTAATTACCTCTCCCCCTAGCCCAGACATGAACATGAACATCCCTGACACAGCCACACCTTTCCTTCAGATCATTCATCATATTCTCTTCCCACTGTCATATACCCCCATCCTATGAAGAAGAGGACGAGGTCCTATTGAACATCTTCCTTTAGTAACATCGTTTCTGACTACATTGCGTCCATCATCAGGCCTAAAAAAAAATGTTATCATACAATACAATATAATAAAACTTACCCAAAATATAAAGCTAAAAAGCCAAATTAAAGTGACACTCTGCAGATGAAATTAAAGTGACGGACACGAAAATACAGAGAAAACAAAAATAATAATAGTTAAGAACGTTATAACACAGGTAAAACAACAAAATGAAATCGAAAAGCCTGGCTAAAAGAACAAAATAGTAATTAAAAAGGCATAAACTTCAAATGAATATAATACAAATGACATCTAAAATCCTGAGTGAAGGTAAAAAATAGATTATATCCATAACTACTTGATACATCCTAAAAACAAAAAACTAAATGCAGGGGAGGGTGAGGGGTATAGTTGCTCGCATTCCCCATTATCCGATCATTCCACCGCCTGGTACAAATTTACCAAATTGAAGACGTCAATATCACTACCACGACTTTCTAGCACTGGAAAACTATGGTGATCTTTGCCAAAAGCACGATCACGAATCGCCGAAAGAGACAGCTTCTGCACGTGTTGGCCTGTCTCTCATGAATCCTAGTCTTCCAGTGCCTCTGGTCTTACTCATGTTGAGTACGTAGCTCTAGAGCTATCACACGTATATTTATATACGTATAGCTAGAGAGACAAGATCCCTAGGAATTACATCTTTGTACGCCAAAAAAGAAAAGTATATAAATGTTGTGTCCTGAATCTAAAATTTCATTTTAAAATTTTATTTCTGTTTTAACGTTGTTTGACCATTATTTACTTTGTATCTTCTTCCGACATTCTTTTTTTATTATTATTCTTTTCCCTCTATTTTTGTGTTGTCATTTTATTTTTATGTGCAGATTCTTAGATAAACCTGGCTTTTAATTTCATACTTTAGTTCATTTTTGTGATATTATAGAGGTTTGTAATGCAAGGAAGTACATTTACTTGAGAATCATACTCAGCCTATTGTGAGTATCGACTTTTTAAAAAGTCCACATTTCTTTTACTACTTTTACTGTAGGTATGGTTTTCAAATATTTTTACCGCAAGACACTTGAATAGAAAACAAGTACTCGTAATATTAAGTAATGGAGCTTGACTCTGTGGCCTGTGGCCAACGACAGAGCACACAACAGCGCAAATATGGATAGTGGCTATTCAGAGTCAGCTCTTCATGTCTGGGTTAATCATATACGTTCTTAAATTTTTTTCGTACCGATCGCCACGCTTCCTCGCCGCAGTGTCATCGCCATCACGTGTCTCTCGTTTCATCAAAAATCCGACATCTTTTTCCCCTCCGAAGGTGGAGTGAGGTAGGGTCCACGGTGCAAGAAAAGAGAGTAATACTTCAGGAGAAATAATTAAAAGCATCTTCAGAGAAATGGGCCACACAGCTATTCATTTGCCATTCAAGCTCCTGGAATCCTGATTCTCCCAGAAAGGCATGACAGTCGACGCTTAAAAAATATAAGTGATTCACGTTACCTATTAGACAGGACCTCACTCCCCTCAGTATAATTACCTCGACTCCATGCCTCGCTTTGTTTCATACCAGTTTAACATATTGATCCACCATCTTGGCTTACGACAACTCCTACCGCTTTCAGACTTACAGATACTCATTTCATCACCCTAGTTATGTCTTTTCTCAACTTACCATACCATCTGAGCACACACTTTTCATATTTACTGTCACTATACTTCCTAACTCCATGTCTTTCACTAATCATATCGAGTACACTCTAACTTAAGCACTTCAATATGTTCCTCAGTAACCCCATTTCCACTGCTGTTACTTATGATTTTCGTTCTCCTGCTACACAGGAATCTCACACCCATACCATAATAAAGGCACTAAAACAGCTTTATGCAGTCCTCTTGCGGCGTATGCTTTCAGACCTCTGTTTAGCGTCAAGGCCCTCAAAGCACCAGCCACCTTCTTCGTTGTGTAACACTACTTTCCAGTTTCTTTGCGCATTTACCTTTCTTTTCTGTTACTGCACCAAGGAAAAATTAAACTCCCTTTTCATTTCAAGTCTCTCTTCATTCACCACCACATCAGACTGGGAATCAGCTACTTAACAGACATAGCTTTTCTCTTGATCAACAGTTATTATAAAAGCACGATGCTCACAGACCTCAACAAATCTGCAACAGTTTGGATACCTTGAGTTTATTATCAGCAAGCAGCACTCATCTGCATAAATCAGATATGAGTTATCCCATCATCTACTGTTCATTACAGTCTCTGTCTGTCTGTCTGTCTGTCTGTCTGTCTGTCTGTCTGTCTGTCTGTCTGTCTGTCTGTCTGTCTCTCTCTCTCTCTCTCTGCAACAATCACACGTTCTGCCAGTGCCATAAAAATCTTACAGTCCTTTTCACGAGCTTTCTCCACTGTTTGTTTCGTTTCAGGTACTTGTTCCACACATCCCCTACCACTTCTAAAGTCAGCCTGTTCGCAGTTCACAAGATATTCCGGTGCATTCCTTAACGTCTGTAGCATTATTTTCCCAAATACCTCTCGCACAACCAACTGTGGTCATGTAGTGTGATTTATGTTCCACTTATTTCGATCACCTTCGTTTCTGTACCAAACAAAATTACAGACCTCTTCCACGCTACTGGTACGATCGCAGCCATCCACTCTTACACATTTCTAGCCAACACTTCAATGTATTCTTTTTACTTTTTTACTCTTAATCATCTCTACAAGTATCTCATCAACACCTGACGCCTTTCTATTTTTCATCTTGTTACACAGCCTTCCTCATTTCTTACAATATCACATTTCCGGTGACAAGTAATTAACTAGTTTATAGCTTATAGTTTGTTAAGAAGTTAGAGGTTACTTTTTATTCTCAGTATTTGAGTACTATATGAACAAGATACTTTTGTACTTTTACTTGAGTACATTCACTTCAGGATACTTTTACTTTGACGAGAAAAATTTTGTAAACGAAATAATATTTTAATCTACGTACCAAAGTTGGATACTCTTAACAACTCTGATATTATACGATCACTTTTTTAAAGGCCTGATGATGGACGCAGTGTAATTCGAAACAGTGTCAACAAAGGAAGATGTTCATTAAGTCCCTCGTCCCTTTCTTCATACCGAAACTGCACTTTCCACGCGTTAAGTCCATATCGCATACCCTCATCCTTTATCAGACTCTATACTCCATTAAAACAAATTTTCTCCAAACCGAAAGAGTTATACCACTGACCATAAGGCGTATTTATCAACACCACCATGTGCCTGTTCCAACTCCATCTTCTTACAAATTCCTTCACTTCTTAAAATATTTGTGACATATCTAATGCATAAGATTATACTGTATATATTCGTATAGCAGCGTTGGGTGCTGGTATAACTTTAACCCTGGATAAATGGCCGCTGTTGTACAGCATTGGTTAGTTTATACAATGAGTCTCACTATTTATCTTTTATGGTAACTGCTGTGTTTGGGGAAATGTATTTTAGGGAGTATGTGTTTAATCTGGCTGCAGCTCATGCATGCGTTTTGTTGGGTTTGTTATTGTGTTAGTTGTGCACAATGAAACAAATCCGTATTTATGTAATGCAATAATGCTGCGTGTATGTTGTCTAACTTTGCACATTTATGTGTGTGTAATAATAATAATAATAATAATAAACGGTTTATTAATAATGCAGTCCTGGGACTGAAAATTTGTACAGGGGGGTGGATTATATACCTTATTCTAGGAGCTAAAACTACCTAAATCTAAGACTTAACATGTAACTACGGTCTACTGTACATTGTTTATGCCTCGGATGATGGTGGGGATGGCACTTCGTCTGTACCTATCCGTGCGTGGGGCTTTCAAGGGCACGAGTTTGTTCGTGTGCCTCGTTGTTCTAGTGGGGGGCGGCGCGTCAGGTGGGAGGAAGTGCCGGTGCCGCTGACTGCTCAGTAAGCCTCCACCGAATATGGTGAGTGCTTGCTGGTATCTCTCGGCCAGCGTGGGCAGGCTCAGGCTAGTTAGGGCAGTGTTGTAGTTGACATATGCAGGGCCAAGGATGACTCTGCATGCCCTTTTCTGGACTCTCTCCAGCTGGTGTAGCTGAGTGGTGTTCAGGGAGGATGACCAAGCTGGAGAGGCGTAGACGAGTTTAGGGAGGATAAAGGAGGTGTACACTCCCCTGAGCTCGCTCGCCGGTGTTCCCAGAGACCTGAGCCTGCGCAGCATGTAGAGGCGGTAAGATGCTGCTTTCACCACACTGGCCACGTGCTGCCCCCAGGATAGATGGTCGTCCAGGACCACGCCAAGCAGCTTGAAGGTGTTGACTACCTGGAGTGGGTGGGGGCCGATGGTGAGCTGGGGTGGTGGTACAGCTGTTTTTGACGTGCAGACGTGCATCACCACGGTCTTGGTGTGGTTAATGGTTATACTGTTGTCCTGTGTCCACGTCTGCAGTCTGTCCAGCGTGCGCTGAAGCGACGTGTAGTCTGGCGCCCTGTTGTTAACGGTGATGCCGACAGTGCAGTCATCCACGTATTTCCAGCGATGTGGGGTGTCAGTGAGGGCGTCATTTATCATCATCAGGAAACACAGTGGCCCCATCTTGGTCCCCTGGGGCACCCCGCAGGTCAGCTGGCGAAGCGAGGAGACATAGCCCTGATAACGGACGGCCTGCTGGCGGTCAGTGAGGAACTCAGCCAGCCACGCTATCAGGTCAGGGTAGAGTCCCAGATTTATGGCCTTGTTAATGACAACAGAGTGATCTACAAGGTCAAATGCCTTTCGGAAATCCACAAAAGCGAGGGCAAGAGAGGTGTCGCGTTTGTCCAGGTGGCTGTGTATGAATTCAAGACAATTGACTAGGTAGTGGGAGGTGGAAGTGGCTTTAATATTTCCAAATTGTCTTTCATCAATGTGTTTAATAATTTTGGAGTAAGACCAGTCAAACACAAAATCTTCACAAATAAGGCTGGGGATGGGGGTGATAGCGACTGGCCTGAGGTCATTGAATGACTGAGGGTTTGTTGTCTTGGGGATTGGGGTGACATATGAAATCTTCCAGTCCCCAGGAACTGAACTTTGTGAGAGGGAAGCTTTGATAATAGAACAAAGGGGAGTGGCGAGCTCTAAAGCAAATTCTTTATAAATTTTGATGGGGAGGTCAGTTGGGGTAGTGGCTCTGTTAGATTTGAATTTTCTGATCCTCGTGACAATATCAGCTTCATGGACAGAGTGGGGAGTGGAGGGGGAAGGCAGGTAGGCAGGTAGAGATGTGGTGGTGAGAGGGGGTAGAGTCTGACAGATAGCGGCAAAATGACCGTTAATTTCCTCTGCCGCTATCTCAGAGGGTAGGTGTGAAGTACAGGGGAGAGAGGTGGAAAGTTTTTGTAGACCGCACAGCGACTTGACCTTGTAGAACCACTGACTGCTGTTGGCCTGTTTGAGATGGTGAACTTTATCTGGGTAGTACCGTTTCTTAGCTGACTTTATCTCCCTGATGACTCTGTTCCTGACACCTCTGTAAAGGACAGGATCTGTGTGGTATAGCCTGTCCCTTTGGTGGAGGAGGCGTTTGATGCGGGGTGACATCCAGGGGGCGTCGTTGGGGTGCACTGCAACGCTCCTGACGGGGAAATAGTGGTGGTATGCCTGCATGCTGGTGTTGACATAATTCTCCCACTTGATGTTCACGTCCTCTTCTTCTATCACCTCGGTCCAGGGATGGTGGGTGATCCATTGCCCAAACTCTCTCAAGGCTGAGTCAGGCATGGGCCGGTAGGATCGGGTGACAGCTGATACCGGCACTCGGGTGGTAGGTGCAGGCCTCCAGAGGACGGTGAGGTGGTTGCTGCGCCCTATGGGGGGGAGGGGCTGGGGTGGGTGGTACTGGTGACCCAGGTCAGACAAGATAAGGTCGAGGGTTGTCTGGTCATGGGTAGGGAAGTCCACGACTTGGGTGAGGTTCAGCTGGTGTTGAATGTCGCTGATATCCAGGCGGTTAAAATCCCCACAGATAACAAGCCTTGCCGCCTGGTATCTCACCCTGAGAGCGTCAGCAGTGTTGATAAGGTGGTCTGCGAGCAGCTGTGCCGTGGCCGCGCGTGGAGGGTGATACACAACACAGACGATGATGGAAGCTGTGTTGCGGGGGTGGGAGGGGGGTGTCACTCTCACCCACAGTGCTTCCACGCCGTCAGGCACATCAACACTGAGTAGTGAAGGACAGAGGGCACTGCGGCAGAACAGCGCAACACCTCCCCCTCTACGTCCCGTCCTAAGGTGGTGGAACAGCTGGTAGTTCTCAATACTGCACACCTCAGGCACTATTTGCCACACCTTCGTGATGGCCACAATGTCCGCATTCGACTCACGCACTGTCACTGTCAGCTCATCCACTTTGTTTGCCAAGGATGTTACGTTCGAGAGGAGGAAGGA
>JAGKTI010009939.1:0-29674 GCA_018397915.1 Birgus latro
TCTCTCTCTCTCTCTCTCTCTCTCTCTCTCTCTCTCTCTCTCTCTCTATCTATCTATGCACTTCAATCCCATATTTTTCTTCCATATGCCTTAATTTCTCCAATATATAAAAGCCCATATCATATTAAAAAAAAATCCAATAGTCTTTTCACCTTAACTTGGCCCAGGTATATGTATTTTTGGCAGAATAAGGCAATGCTATGGCTCTACATCCTTCCCATAGCACTTCTTCATGACTAGCATCATAATCTAGCATTCATCTTTTGTTACAACTCGGTATTCTAGATGGAGAGATGGCAGTTTTAGGCCAAATGGGGATCTATAGATTTATTTTGGTCATTATTATTATTATTATTATTGGATGATGGATGGATGGATTATTATTATTATTATTATATTCTCATTATTATTATTATTATTATTATTATTATTAGTGTTATCATTATTATTATTATTTGTGTTATTATTATTATTATTATTCCTGACAGTTGTATTCAGTTTAAATTTTTCAAACTGAAACGGGTAGGTGTAGGCTGCATAAACTCAAAAAAGGTACGAGAGGTCTCCGGAATTAAATAATACCATGACAGCACGAGTAAACTAATAATAATAATAATAAAAATTAATAATAATAATAATAATAAAAGGACATTACTGGTTTTCAAGGGCCTAAAGTATGGTAGAGAATATCAGAATAAATCACCAAGGAAGAGGTATTGAGAGATCTCGTAAACCAGCTGTTAACAAGGCCGTTCAAACAGTGCAGCCGCCAAACACATACATATTATTTTTGTTGATGGGGCAATCAAGTTAAAACGTGTTGTACTTAAGGAGTTATTGTAAAGGACTTAAGCTGTCTAGTCATATAATAAAATCAGTAAAATGGATGTGTTTGTGTGTTTAACCTTCACTGATCTCTCTCTCTTGCAGCAAGTTCACCAGGTTTACATTTGACATATAAGCGTGCTGCCTTTTTATTTTCTACGCAAGGAAGAAGGAAGCAAAGGCCAGATGACTGCGAGATTGTTCCCTCCAAGAAAGAATATATAACAGAGTCTGGGGCCACAGTGACAGCAACAGGCTTTGAAGACAGTGAGTGACAACACTCATGACTGACAACCTGCTTGAGTTTCAGGAACTGCAACGAAGCCTCTGGTCCTACAGCATCAGGGCTGAGTGCCACTTGACTGAGGTGATTTGGGTGCTGGCTCACTCACCCTGTATTGTGAATTTGTATGTATAATTATGTATTGCAGCACCTTAAGTTATGGAGGTAGTAGTAATGCAGTACAGTCTTCCCAATCCAAACATATAATTTGCAAAAACCTCCAGTCTTCAAAATATATTTCCATGCAATAACCTGCATGATGCAGTGGTCCTGTGTCCCAGGATACTTGGTGAATAGTCTGCCACAGACTCAAAAGTCTGGTGCTGTAGTTGTTATAACCCAGGTTGTAGGTTATGAAAATGACCAATGTACTCCTTATAACAGTAGTGACTCATGGTGGCCACCTCGACCCAGTGTTGTTGTCAGCAGGTGTTCGCTAATGGGGAGGGGTCAAGGTGAGGCCATTTAACCTGGAGGGGGTGGGTGGGTATTGCTGCACAATTGGCTCACATTATATAAACTGAAATTGCAACTTATAATGGGCTGTGATTGGCCAAGAATCTGCCGAGGCATCGCGGGGTGAGGGGTTGGCCTCTCCAGTGGCTGCACCACCGGCCCCCTTTGCTTTTGCAAAGCCAGACTCACAACCGGAGGAGATGGCGTCCCTAAAATTGCATTCATGTCACTCTAGTGTGCGTCTTTGGGGTGTCCTCGCTCCAACTCACACCACTCTCCACCTCGATCAACCCCTCCCCATCTCTGCCTCCGGCATACCTTACCAAACATACCAATACTTCAGAGATTTTAGTAATATTTTGGCTGTAGTCCAGTTATTTAATGAATTTATACCGATATTATTGTTTTCGACGCCTTCTAGCTTATTCCAAGTTAGCTCAAGAGCTGTCGATATTTAGCAATAGCCTATCAAAAATTTCATCCACACTGGATATGGCATGGGCAATTCGTCAGCATTTTAACAAAATTATGAAGATATTAGTATTTTCTACCTCTTTTTGAGAGTTTTTTTTTTTTTTTTTTTATAATATTTTAGCGACTCACGACAAGGTTAGCAGTATTCTAGCGTCTCAGAGTTTAGCAGCATCTGGGGTGTCCTTTTAATGTGTGACTTAGGCGATAGCTGAAGAATATGGGGCATAAAGGCTGTTGTTTGCACTTTTCCTAGCTATTTCTAGGGCATTTTTAAAGTTATCAATATTCTAGCGATGTATGATGAGTATAGCGCCATTGTGAGTGTTGTTTGACGTCTGTGGTCGTCAGCTGTTAACAATGCGTGGGTTTAATGTGTGAGTGTGGCGGTAGTACAGGAATATAGGGTATGACGGCTGCCAGGTGGGAAGTTTTCACGGAGTACTAGTTGTATATGTGTAGGTGAGTGCATTTGATGTGTTAAATGTTGAGAAATGTATTGATGTTTGATGCACGCCGATTATCTCCAGATTTGCCAAAGCTCATGCGGTAAAATTTAACATCGGTTCTCACTCATTATATATTCATTTTAAATTCCAGACACGGTATGCCTGATATTTTGATGTGGTTTAAATTATTTGGGGGGTAATTATCAGGAAAAACACGGCTGCAGTGGGTTAGTTATGGATGGATTAAGGTATCAACCAAATTTTTGTTTATAATTATTGAAGATATTATGCAATGGTACAGCCCAGCCTAACAATCTGACTCAAAGGGATGATGTTTTTCTGGATAATTACCTGATTTTGACATTCATTTCCAAACTAAATCCCTAATTTTGATTATATGACCTTTTTTTTTTCAATAATCTTAGCACCTTCAGTTTTGTGATTTACTTATTATTTATTCATGCTACTTCAAGGCAGTTTTATTTGATTTAGAAGAGTGTTTTAGAAGTGAAGGAATTTATAAAGACAACCAGCCATATGCTCAGTTGGTCCGAAGTGTGTTGGAAAGTGCAAAATCCTACGAAGAATGTGGAACTGAACGCTAACTTATGAGAACACATGGGTGAAAGTTATTTTTTTTCTGATTAGCAAACATTTTTATTCCATTTTGTTCCCTAAAACTGCGAAACCCATAAATTTTCATATAAACATATGGCCTTATGTTGTGTATTCCTGTGGGGTATGGAGGCTCCCTAACACCTCTTCCTTAGCAGTTTATTTTCCAAACTACTCATCAGTATCGTCTTTTTTGCTACTTAAATCTTCTTAATGTTGATGTAGATTGCATGTATAACACTTATGAATTTAGTAACCGAGCAGAATCAGAAATAAACCAGTCAGGAAGAGGTGTTAGTAAGCTTCCTAACACACAAGAATTTCACCCTATGTCTAACCTCCAGTTTGAAAATAATATCCAAAGGTGAATTGTAACTTAGAATAAAAGAAAAGAATTACTTGTATATTGTCAGGCATGAAAGGATTTACCTTGCTGGTGAGTCTCTTGAGTGTGTGGAAGAGTTTTGTTATTTGGGAGACATGTTATGTGCTGGAGGTGGGGCTGGAGCAGCTCTGTGGCTAGAGTAAGCAGTGGTTGGAAGAAGTTCAGGGAGCTGTTACCTCTCCTGACATTGAGAGGGCTGTCCCTCCATGCTAAGGGATCTTTGTATGTGGCATGTGTTAGGAGCGTAATGCTGTATGGTAGTGAGACCTGGGCAGTAAAGGAAGAGGATATTCGCAGGCTGAAGCATACAGAAATGGCAATGATTAGGTGGATGTGCAGTGCATCCCTGAATGTGAGGCCTGGGGGGTCTGGGTTTACAATGGAAGAGTTGAGAGGTAGGATGGGACTGGAGTATTGGTGTTGTGATGAGGAGGGGTAGATTGAGATGGTTTGGGCATGTGGAGAGGATGGGGGATGATAATTGGGTGCAGAAAGTGAGAAGTGTTAATGTTGTGGGTGGGGTTGTGAGAGGCAGACCAAAAAAGACCTGGATGAGATCATTGAGTGTGACTTCAGGGATAAGGGACTAAATAGGGAAGCTGCCAGAGATCGAGCAGCATGGAGAGCTGCCATTAGGTGACCAAGGCTGAAGCATGCAAGCACAGTGGAGCTTTCAGAAATGAAATTGAAAACAATCTGGACTGAAAAGGTTAATGGACTAGAGAAGTAAGAAGACCGAGGATGAGATGGAGGGATGGAGTGGAGAGGTATATGGGAGAGGGAGGTGTGGGCTGGGGGGAGGGCAGTGAAATGGCAGGGGATAGGGTGACATGGAGGCTATTTGTTTGTGGCCACCCCTTATGGGATTAAGGCGTCTGGCAGTAGATAGATAGACCATAAAAATCAGTTTGAAAATGCAGTATAATTGGTAATGAATTTGTATGTGGTGACAGTGGTTATGATGATGATGATGATGACAGATGAAAGCGATGATGATGATGATGACAGATGAGGATGATGATGATGATAATAACAGATGAAAATAATGATAGGTGATGATGATGATGATGATGGCGTTGATAGTGTCGTGTCCACAGCACACAATGACGGGCTACCAGCTGCCCTCCTTGACGACGGTGGTGTGTGGGGTGTTTGTGGCGTATATCCTACACTCAGCGTGGACCCTGGGCCAGCTGTTCATTCCACCCTCCTGCCCCACGCCCAGCGACTGCATCCAACCACTCATCGCCAATAACCCTTCTTTTCAGGTACACATTTGTCTGTCTGTCTGTCTGTCTACCTAGCTGTCTGTCAGTATCTGTCTATGTATCTGTCTGTCTGTCAATCCATCCTTCCATCCATCTATCTATCTATAGCCAGATGCCTTGATCTCATAAGGGGTGGCCACAAACAAATGCCCTCCATGTCACCCTGTCCCCTGCCATTTTGCTGCCCTCCCCCCAGCTCACACTCACCTCTCTCATATACCTCTCCACTTCATCACACACGTTTATGCATCAATTCAATTCTTTCTACTGTTTTTATGTGTCTAGTATCATACTGTTTTCTTTCATTTATAAAAGCTCCAACATGCTGTCATACATCATCCTTGGTCACCTAATGGCAGCTCTCCACACTGCTTGATCTCTGGCAGCCTCCTTATTCAGTCCCCTGTCCCTGAGGTCACAGTCCATGAAGGTGAGAAGTGTGAACATTGGGGGTGGGGTTGTGAGAGGCAGACTGAAAAAGACCTGAGGTGAGGTCATAGAGTTTGACCTCAGGGATAAGGGACTGAACAGGGAGGCTGCCAGAGATCAAGCAGCACGGAGAGCCGCCATTAGGTGACCTAGGCCGATGCATGCAAGCATGTTGGAGCCTTCAAAAATGAAATGAAACGAGAGGGGGGTGTGAGCCAGGAGCAGGGCAGTGAAATGGTGGGGGACAGGGCAACATGGAGGCGATTTGTTTGTGGCCACCCCTTATGGGATTAAGGCGTCTGGTGATAGATAGATAGACAGATAGATAGAATAATTGCAAACACTGCCTCCTCTCCTTTCCACTGTCCATAGCACGGCAGCAACTTATTCTGACCGCAATTGTAAAGTCTCCTGTCTTTTGTATCGTAAAAACTGTCTCCTGTCTTTTCTGTTATAAACATTGCCTCCTGTCTATTATAAACATTGTCCTATCTTTTTTACCATATACACTGTCTCCTATTTTTGTTATAAACACTGTCTCCTGTCTTTTATAAACATTACCTCCTATCCTTTTTGGCGTAAACAGCCTCCTATCGTTTGTACAGCTCCTGGCCTACACCTCCCTCAAACGACAGCCCAGCCACCTGTCGGATCTCTCTCTCGTTCACCGGATACCGAGGTTCGACTACCACACAGCCCAGGAGACCAGCGTGGAGGTGCCGCTGCCCAGAACAGTGCGCAACAACGGCACTTTCTATCTCCACCTCTTCCTCACTGCCCCGAAAGTCCATCCAGAGGTGATTTATTCTGTGTTCTCCGTGTTCTCTTTCATCGTATCTGTCTGTCCGTGTATCTACTGTATTTATCTTTCTTGCAATCTGTCCTTCTATCTCTCCACCAGTTTCCGTCTATCTGTCTGTCTGTCTGTCTGTATCTATGTCCATCTCTTCTATCTGTCTATCTGAAATGATGATGGTAGTGATGAATATGTTGATGATGGTGGTGATGACAGTAGCAGTGATGATGATGATGATGATGGAGGTGATAATGATTACAATAACAATGATGGGTGTAAAAAGTATTGATGATTATAAAGATGATGATGATAATATTGATGATGATGGTAGTGATGATGATGATGATGTGCATTTCAGGACTGGGGTGGGTTGATATCTGGAGAGCGGTCCGTGTACGCGTTCTCAACACTTACACACTACCACACACCTGACCCTGCCACCTTCAATCTACTGGGCAAGCAAGGAGGCCAGGTGAGAGAGAGAGAGAGGAGGGAGGAGAGAGAGAGAGAAAATGATGATAGTTTGTAAAGATGGTGATGACGAGAGACAGACAGGGAAACAATGATGATTTTTTTAATAAGATGATGATGATGATGAGAGAGAGAGATAGACAGACATAGTGAGAGAAAGAATGAAGATTTTGTGTAAAGATAGTGGTGGACATAGAGAATGATTATGTATAAAGATGATGGTTATGGTGAGGATAAAAATGATGGTGATGATGATGATGATAGTTGCAGTGGTTATGGTGAGGATAAAAATAATGATGATGATGATGATGATGATATTGGTGATGATGATGATGATTAGTTGCAGTGATAATGAATAATGCTGAGATTTACTGATGATGTTCTATATTGTTAAGAAATAATGCCAACCCATCTTGAGACTGGGAATTAAGATTGAGATGGTGGGGGCACTCACTATCCACTCACTCAATGTAGTGCTGCTCTTGGGTGCCTACCCTTCCCTTTCTTCCTTCTTCTTTCCTTCCATCCTCTTCTGTCTTTTTTTCCTTCATTCTTTCCTGTTCCTTCTGCCTGTGGGTGACTCTACACTGAGTGACAAGCCAAATGGTTTCCTGTACACCAAGAAACCATTTACTACGCTGGGTGGTAACCATATAACCAAATTATGGCGCCTGGTGGTTTAGTGGGTAATTAAGGCACTCCAATTGGATTGAGCTGGTGCAGGTTTATATCCAAGGGGTGGTTGGGGTTTATTGCTCACGTAATGCCACTCAGGGATGAGTGAGGCTGGTCACTCTCATCTTAAATGTCAGGACCAACTTGCCTAGCCCCGGCCTCCTACGCTCCTCATGGGGCAATGCAGGATTGGATGATGGATAAATGAATGGTAGAGCAGTTATGATGATGATGGAGGTGATGGTGACAGCAATGATGATGGTGCTTTGTGGTGGTGAGGATAACTAATGATGATGCTGCTGGTGATGATGATAATAATAATAATAATAATAAATCCACAGGCAGGAGAGAGTAAACAGAAGGCCAGCCAGCACGACCCGCGTCCCACCACACACTTCCAGTCTCGTGTGGTGCTCAGCGTTTTAACCGACCCCATACCACTGCCCCGCCACAACCTGCCTTACGACCTGGGACGCAGCTTGAGACTGGACAACCGGGGACGCTACCTGCCGCTGCTGCATGTGGACAACCTTAGCGCCAGACTCAGGGACCTCGTTTTGGTCACACCGGAGTCACACACGGCAAATCTGACGCTCGTTTATGCTCCTATATCCTACGGCAAGCTTAGGTGAGAGAGAGAGAGAGAAAGAGAGAGAGAAAGGGAGGGTTAGATTGTAAAGTGAATTAGACGATTATTTTTTTTTATTCATTTGTTTTTTCTTCCTCTGTTCTGTTATAAAAAAAAAAATGTAAGCATTAGAGAAATTTATTTAACTTGGGAAAGACATTAGGCATTGATTGAGGTAGACTGAGATGGTTTAGGAGGAAGGATGTGACTGGAGTGTATTGGTGTTGTGATGAGGAGGGGTAGATTGAGATGGTTTGGGCATGTGGAGAGGATGGGGGATGACAGTTGGGTGTGGAAGGTGAGAAGTGTTAATGTTGGGGGTGGGGTTGTGAAAGGCAGACCATAAAAAGACCTGGGATGAGGTCATAGAGTGTGACCTGAGGGATAAGGCACTGAGTAGGGAGGCTGCCAGAGATCAAGCAGCATGGAGAGCCGCCATTAGGTAACCAAGGCCGACGCACGCATGTTGGAGCCTTTATAAACGAATCAAAATGAACGTATACTCCCATCTGCCGCAGGCCTAAGTGTGAGACAAAGAGCTATGGTTGTAGGAAAGTGGATTCAAATGGCAGTGTTCGTACCTTGCCTGATGCCCTAATGTGGTTAATTAGGAGGGATAAAACACTCGCTGATGATGATTGTGGTGATGAGATTGAGCCTTATGGTGGTGGTGGTGATGATGATAGAAGTAAGACTAGGTTGAAGTGATGGTGGTGATGATGATGATGATGGTAGGAGTAAGACTAGGGTTGATGATGATGATGGTGACAGAAGAGTGACTAAGGATAGGATTTAAGGTGATGATGGTGATTGGTGGTGGTGATGACAGTTTTGGTGATGATTGATGGATGATGATGATGGTAATGATTGATGGTTGATGAATAATGATAATTGATGATGATGATGATGACAGTAACGATGGTAATGATGATGATTGATTGCTGATGATGATGATAATGACGACAACAACAATGACAGTAACAATGACGATGGTGATAATGATGATTGATGATGATATTGATGCCTTACAGGTTATGGCTTCAATTCGAGGGCGCACTCAAGCCAATGTCAGACTTAGGGTTCTCAGCCAAAGACCTGGACGAAGTGAAGGGCATTTTTTCCGACACCAATCTGTACTTCCTGTTTATTACCTTCCTCGTCGCTGCTCTTCATGTACGTATGTGGTTGATTTTAGTCTGTCTGTCTCTTGTATTATATCATTTTCTGTCTCCATCTCTGTATCTGTCTGTCTATTGCCAGATGCCTTGATCCAGTAAGGGTGGCCACACAAATTGCCTCCATGTCGCCCTGTCCCCCGCCATTTCTCTGCCCTCCCCCCAGCTCACACACGTCTCTCTCATATACTGTACCTCTCCACTCCATCCCTCCAGCTCATCCTTGGTCTCCCCCTCCCTCTCCACCCCACTCACACTCCTCATTAGTCTCTCACTTTCCATGCCCCCAACTCACACCCTCCTCTTTCATATACCTCTCTACTCCATCGCTTCATCTCATCCTCAGTCTCACCCTCACCCCTCCCTCTACTTCACTCACAAACACTCTCCTTGGTTTTTCACTCCATGTCCCCAATTCACACCCCGATTATTTCTCGTTCCTAGCATTAATCACTCATGTACAAGAATTAAGGAATACCATTGACTATACTCCTTTCACCTTAACTTGGCCCAGATTTTCATCCTTTTGCAGCTTATTTCACATAGCTCAGTGGCAGAGAAAGACAATACTGTACTATGGCTCTACATCCTTCCTGTAGCACTTCTTTGTGACTAGCATCATATGGTAGTGTTAATCTGTAGGCCAAGTTAGAAGTGAAGGAGCATTGTGGTGTGGATGTGGATGTGATGGGAAGCGTTAAGAGAAACACATTGAGGTGGTTTGGCCATGTGGAGAGGATGGAGAGTGAGAGACTGACAAGGAGAGTGTATGTGAGTGAGGTGGAGGGGGGGAGAGGGAGGGGGAGGCCAAGGATGAGATGGATGGATGGAATGGAGAGGTATATGAGAGAGGGGGGTGTGAGCTGGGAGCAGGGCAGTGAAATGATGGAAGACAGGGCGACATGGAGGGGATTTGTTTGTGGCCACCCCTTACGGGATTAAGGCGTCTGGCAATAGATAGATAGAGAGAATAAAAAGAGGTATTCAGGTTGGAGAGTTGGCAGCATTATCGCATTAAGAGTACAGCATTCTCGGTGTCCCTCTCCCCAGATGCTGTTTGACTTCCTGGCGTTCAAGAATGACATATCATTCTGGCGCGGTCGACGCAGTATGGCCGGCATCTCCCCATCCTCGGTGGCGTGGCGTGCGGTGTCACAGGTCATCATATTCCTCTACCTACTGGATGAAAATACCAGTTTGTTGGTACTGGTGCCAGCTGGTATTGGTGGTGTGATTGAGGTGAGATTTACACTGATGCTCTTGTATTGGTGGTGGTATTGGTGGTTAGTCTATCACTCCCCATCCCCTCAACTCACACCCCCCTTTCTGACATACCTCTCCACTCCATCTTTCCATCTCATCCTCAGTCTCCCCCTACTTCACCTCACACACACTTTCCTTGTTAGTCTCTCACTCTCCACACACACTCTGTTGTATTTTCTGTCTTCCATAACAGCTGTGGAAGGTGACCAAGGCCTTCCACATCCGGGTGTCTGGGTGGCGGGTGTGGGTGGAGGGAGGGCGGACAGATGCCGAAAGCACCACACAGGAACTGGACTCCCAAGGCTTCACCTACCTTCGCTACCTCCTCTACCCACTGCTGGTGGCCGGGGCGATATATTCACTGCTGTATACCCCACATCGCAGGTACATGCTGTTTCGTTTATAAAGCCCCCAGCCTGCTTGATCTCTGGCAGCCTCCCTACTACTACTACTACTACTGCTACTATGAGTGTCTGGTTCGCATGTTGTGTGATGTGTTTGATGATTACATAATGAGTGACCGCAACACTGAGAGTTTTGGGGAGGGTAAGGGTACCTGGGAGTACCGTAAAGGTGTGAGTAAGAAGAAATATTGTCTTGAAGGTAAGCGTGGTGTACTAACCATGCTGGACAGTGGTGATAGAACAGATGATATTGTGAAGCATGTTAACTGGCCAGAATCAACAGTGTGTTCAATAAAAACAACCGCGATGCAGTAAGTGCCAGTGGTGGTGGGGAGCAGTGAGGAGGCAGGTGGTAACTAACTAACACTCCCAGCCTCAGAACTCATCTTCAGGCCTCATCAAGCAGTTCAGTCTGTGTGTCAGTGTTAGCAGAGTCCCTAGCATTACGGTTCAGTGATATAATATGTGTCTGATTAACTGTATGTAACTTATAGCAGGGGTGTTGTGTCATTAATGGGTAGATAAGTAAGGGGGACTGAGGTGGCTGACCCTGTAACCAATTACCACTAATCACATGTCAGGTATATGCATGAGTTGCACTGGTTTTAGTTTTGTAACACGATTATAAGCTAGTAGGTGCACTGTATTATTATTATTATTATTTATTTTATTTTTCATGTTTTCAGCTGGTATTCGTGGGTCATCAACACCCTCGTCAATGGTGTGTATGCATTTGGCTTCTTGTTTATGCTGCCTCAACTCTTCATCAATTACAAGCTGAAGAGTGTGGCGCATCTGCCCTGGCGAGCATTTATGTATAAGGTAGGGAGTGACGAGCATTTGTTTATAGTTTTGCCAGCTCCCTCGTGGTTAGGATAGCTCTTGTGTCGTATTGTGGTAGTGTCTGAGTTGGTAGAGTGGTAGAAGTAGTTGGTAGAGAGGTGGTAGTTGGTAGAGAGATGCTGGGTGGAAGAGAGAGAGAGGATAAAAGCTTCAATGTATAGAGTTAATTGATGATGATGATGGTGATTGATGATGATGATGGTGGTGGCGGTGGTGGTGGTGGATGATGATAAAAATAAATGATGATGATGGTGGTGATGGTGATACTGATATAGAAATGATTGATTTTGATGATGATAAAAATGACCGATGATGATGGTAGTGGTGTTGATTGATGATGATAATGATAAAAATGATTGATGTTGATGGTGATGATAATGATAACAACGATGATATTGATGATGCTAATGTTCTTCTCTCTCTCAGGCGTTCAACACGTTCATTGACGACCTCTTTGCGTTCATCATAACAATGCCGACAGCGCACCGAGTAGCCTGTTTCCGAGACGATATTGTGTTTGTTATATACCTGGTCCAACGATGGTGAGTCACTGGGTCTCTGTCTCTCTCACCCCCCCTTGTGTGTGTGTGTGTGTGTGTGTGTGTGTGTGTGTGTGTTTAATACAAGGAAGAAGGAACCAAAGGCCAGGAGCCACAAATTGTTCCTTCCAAGAAAAAACAAAAACAAGACAACAGAGCCAAATTCAACATGCTTTCATTTTGAGATTCCTGGACACACTGTGTTTGAAAGACTGGAGGTCATAGGCAGTAGGAAATACAGACAGAGGGAGACAGTTCCAGAGTTGACCTGTTGCAGTGGGAAATACAGACAGAAGGGAATTTGAGATGTGTAGAACGTCGTGTAGAGGAAGTCGTAATTTGGAATTTCATTCTGTTTTACACGTGGCTAAATGATTCTTTTGGATTAGATTTTAGATAGGGGAATCTGGAGGACACTTTACTTGGCCACAAACCCCACGTATATGGTTACCACCCAGCGTAGTAAATGGTTTCCTGGGTACAGGAAACCATTTGGCTTGTCACTCGGTGTAAAGACAATAAGGCATCCCAGCATTGAGGGAGTGGATGATGGGTGCCCTCGTCCACCACTGGTGAGTGAATGGAAGCGTGGCCCATTGGATTGGGCAGATTTAGGCTGTCTGGATATTGCTACTCCTCACCTGCCCTAAGGTGGGAAAGGAAGTCCGGATAATGATGATGATGAATGATTGGGGTTGGGATGATGATGATGATGATGGGGATAATTATGACAATGATGATGATGATGCTTTTCATTTTGTTTCATTTATTTTCCTCTCTTTCCAGGTTGTACCCAGTGGACAAGAGTCGGGTGAATGAATTTGGTGAGAGCGGGGAAGAGAAACCAAAGAAGAAGCAGGAATAAAGACACACGATGGTTTGAGTCCCTGAGAGGTGGATTTTCAAACGCACAATGCCGCCCAGGGGATGTCGCCCGGGTACCTATACCCCAATCACTCAAACCTGACACCTGGAGCCAAGAAATGCAATTAATTCAAACATCTCTTGGCTCCAGGTGTCAGGTTTGTGTGAATGGGGTATATGCACAAACACCTCACTGTCATGGCTGTCTTTTCTTTTTTTCAGTTCTTGCTGATGTCTTGATGTTATTTAGATAGGGAAGGACTTTTTTTTTAACTGGTTGCATGTATATACTGTTTATCTATCTGTCTGTCTGCCTGTCTACCCATCTGTCTATCTATCAATAGCCAGACGCCATAATCCCATAAAGGGTGGCCGTTTGTCTTTGAGTTAGTTGTTTTACAGGGAGGGGCACTAACTCTCCGCCAGCCCACTTTTTGACATGTAGGGAACACGTATGGGTTGGTTATATAGTTACCACCCAGTGTTGTAAATGGTTTCCTGGCTTACAGGAAACCATTAGGCTTGTCACTCAGTGTAAAGCCACCTGAAAAGGAAAGAAGAGTAATAAAAAGTGACAGGAAAGATGGGAGAAATAGGAAGAGAGGAGGACAGACACAGAAAAAGAATGATAAAGGTGAAGGAAGAAGTAGGCAGCACTACATCAAGTGAGTGGATGATGGCTGCCACCACCTACCACTGTATACTGTAGACTTTGGTAACCATTTTGTGATGGAGAGAAGCCTTCATGTGGTGACACTGATTGAAACAGGCAGGTCCACTACCTGTTTATACACACATTCCTCAACTCACTCCCTATCCCGCAAAAGGACGATGGTGAGCAGCAGGAGAAGGTTAGAACCCAGCCTGCAGTCCACTGGGTTCACATGCAGATAGCAGAACAAGAAAGAACAACAAAAGAATAAAAAGAAAATCCATCCATACACAACAAGAAGGAAATCCAAGAAAAGTAATTGACATCCGTAAACAGAGGAAGTTAAAATCCCTTGACAGCCAGGCCTTCTATTTCCCAGCTTATATAAAAATTTCCCACCATCGCCAGACACTGTTATTGCCCTGAGAGAGAGAGAGGGAGGGAGAGAAAGAGAGACAGAGAGAGGGAGGGAGAGAGAGAGAGACAGAGAGAGGGAGGGAGAGACAGAGAGGGAGGGGGGGATCTGTAGTGAGGCCTTCAGCAATATTCCATGTCCATTTCATTTATTGTTTTTTTCATTTCATATATATTTTTGGTGCCCCCAGACTCTTTGATTTAATGGATTATTATATTTATTTATTTTCACTGGAGACATTACATTTATGACTGACTTACCATCATCATCATCATCATCATCATCCAGACCTCCTTTCCCACCCTAGGAGGACAGGGTGAGGAGTAGCAGTGTCCAGACAGCCCCCCAAAATGCCCAGTCCAATGGGCCACGCTTCCATTCACTCATCATTCAAGCCCCTGGAATCCTGGCTCTATCGGATACTCCAGAAACATTCAACATGTTCTGTAGCTTCACATAAATGTCTCCAATAGATGATGATGATCATTATTATTAATTATTATCATTTTTATTACTGTTGGTTAGTCTCTCTCTCTCTTTCTCTCTCTCTCACCACCAGTTTTTTTTTCTTATAATTTGCTTAAAGGAGAAAATTTTAATTGCATTTTTTTTCCCCAAGAAAGAAGGAACCAAAGGCCATGAGTCCACAAAATTGTTCATCATTTTGTTTTTGTCATCACTGTATTGTTTTTGGCAACGGACAGTTTATTATTATTATACTATTATCATTTTTTTTATTACTGTACTGTTATTATCATTATTATTATTATTATCATTATTATTATTTACTGGATGGATTTTAATAAATACAGCTCCTTTCTCTCTTTAATTGGAGATCTTTGGTTATATTTAAATAAAACTTGGAGATGCAAAGAATTGCAGAATTATTATTGTAAACATGTTGATAATTATTATTGTAAACATGTTGAGAGGGCAGTGTGTGGAAACTCCCTGTACTGTTGTTTGCAGATGATACTGTGTTGTTGAGTGAAGACGAAGGGGAGCTGCAAGGCTTGGTAGATGAGTTTGGGAGAGTGTGTAAGAAACGGAATCTAAAGGTGAATGTAGGGAAGAGTAAAGTGATGGTCTTCGAGAGAAGTGAAGCCAGTGAATGTACAGTGAGATTGAATGAAGAGGAAATGGAAAATGTGAGTGCATTTAAGTACTTGGGTAGTGTGATGAGTAAGGGTGGAAGTTTAGAGGGTGAAGTGCTTGAAAGGGTGCAGCAGGGAAGAAAGGTTGCTAGTTCCTTGAAGGCAGTGATAAGAAACAGGGAAGTGAGCATAGAGTTATTGCATGACAGTATTGTGATACCAACTCTAATGTATGGATGTGGAGCTTGAACCTTGTTGGAGGGACAGAAGTCAAGAGTGAGAGCAGTGAAGATGAGTTATTTGAGAGGAGCATGTGGAGTCACAAGGAGAGACAGACTAACAAATGAGGAAGTGAAGGAGCATATTGTGGCGTGGATGTGGATGTGGAGTTGCATGGAGAGAGAGACTGACAAATGGGGAAGTGAAGGAGCTTTGTGGTGTGGATGTGGATGTGATAGGAAGTGTTAGGAGAAACACATTGAGGTGGTTTGGCCTCCCTCTCCCTCTCCCTCTCCCCCCCTCCATCTCACTCGCATACACTCTCCACATTAGTCTCTTGCTCTCCGTCCTCTCCACATGGCCGAACCACCTCAGTGTGTTTCTCCTAACACTTTCTATCACTT
This sequence comes from Birgus latro, assembly GCA_018397915.1. NCBI lineage: Eukaryota > Metazoa > Arthropoda > Malacostraca > Decapoda > Coenobitidae > Birgus > Birgus latro. The sequence continues at coordinate 15,624 of JAGKTI010009939.1, forward strand.
CCACACCACAACACTCCTTCAATTCCTCATTTGTGTCTGTTTCTCCACGTAATTCCACATCCATACCACAATGCTCGTTCACTTCCTCATTTGGCAGTGTCTCTCTCCATGTAACTCCACATGCACCTCATTCATATACACTCTCTTTGTTAGTCTCTTGCTCTCCATCCTCTCCGCATGACCAAACCACCTCAGTGTATTTGTCCTAACGCTTCCTATCACATCCACACCACAACGCTCATTCACTTCATTTGTCAGTCTCTCTCTCTCCATATACTGTAACTCCACATGCTCCTTTCCACAACTCCATCTATACCCAAAAGTAAATCACAAAGGAGGTGGTGTTTGGGAGTTTCCTTAACCTAGAATACACACCTCCTCCAGCCATACCCCAAAATAAATCACTAAGGAAGAAGTGTTAGGGACCTAATGAGAATACAAACCCAGTCCATAAAATATCCAGCCATACCTCAAAATAAATCAGGAAGAAGTGAGTGGGACGCCCCTCTCGCCCTCCCCTCACCCCAAGGGGCGGAGCTAGCTCCCCAGTGGAGTCGCAGCTGGAGAGGGTCTAAAGCAGCCTCAGTGAGCCTGAGGATATGCCCACTGCAGCCAGTGCCCCTACGTCACCCACCGCTGCCAGACTCCCAGAGAAAGAGGCGCCGCAGGCAGCCCCTGACGGCCTCTCGACAAAGGTGAGGCCGCAGCCCCCAGCGATCGAGGGACGCCCCCAGGACTCCTGGCCGAGACCTTCCCAGACCAGCCGACGAGCTGCCCTCCACCAGGGGCAGGCACAAGGCAGCGTGCCTACTCACCCAGTTCGGCCCCAGTCCCGAGGACCGACACACTCACCGAGGCCCCTCCAGGGAAAGGCCTCCCTCTACGCTGCCCCGCAGCCCACACTGGATGATCCGGCCTACGACGGTGGTCCCGTGCCCCTTCAGGGGGCACACGCCTGATGGGACCCCTCCCACACCTGGCCAACACCTACAGCTACCCTGTCACCTGTAGTCACATCTCTTGTCCTTTGTGTCCACTGTAGTGTGTATAATCTACCCATTTGCATTGTACCCATTACCGTATTTGTATGACGATATACGTGTAAGATGGTTGGCCTGTGTTTTTGAGCCCTGTTCCTCTGGTTGCATGCTTTAGGAAAAAACCCAGATCAATTCCTCATACACAGGAAGCAAGAGGTTGAGCCTTGAGTACGCAGCATAACACTGTTGTTATTCATTGCACAATCCTTCAGCACTTGTGAATTATTGCTATTAAAACATGAATTTATTTTCTGTCTATCTATTGCCAGATGCCATAATCCCCTAAGGGTTGGCTACAAACAAATCCCCTCCATGTTGCCCTGTCCCCTGCCATTTCACTGCCCTGCTCACAGCTCACACCCCTCCCTCTCTCATATACCTCTCCATTCCATCCTTCCATCTCATCCTTGGCCTCCCCCTCCCTCTCCCCACCTCAACCTCACTCACATACACTCTCCTCGTCACTCTCTCACTCTCCCTCCTCTCCATGTGGCCAATTTATTTTTATACACGATTATTACCCTGCATTGGACGGTTTGGGGCACTGTGCCACCAAGGGAAGTAGCCTGGTCTTCTACCCTTAAATATTCTGGACTTCGTTAGCCAGACCTTGGCCTCTACACCACTGGGAGAGGTGGGGGTGTCTATGAGGGTGGGTGCGTTGGAGGTATGGCAGCCTGATGGTATAGGACAAGATGACATGAAGGCGATCCGTCTGTGGTCACTTCCTACGAGATTAAGGAAAGGAAGTATAGAAGGAGTGAAGGAATAAAACTAGGGAGAGATATAAGGCGGCGCAGCCCCCGTGCAGAGGCGTAAAGGAAAAGAATGGAGGGAAGGAGAAAAAGACAAGGAAGGATGGAGCTAAGAAGAGAGAGCAGGTGCGGAAGGGAGGAGGAAAATAGAGGAAGAGACGGTCAGGAGGGAAGGAAGAAAGGAAAGAAGGGAGGAAGGAAGAGGAAAGGGCCACAGAAAACAGGGAGGAAGGAAGGAAGGCAGGGAAGAAAGAAATTCAAAGAAAGGAAATAGAAAGATAAGAAAGAACGATGGTTCGGAAGAAGGAATAGGAAAGAAAGGACAGAAGGAAGAGGACAGAAAGCAGAAAGGAAGAGGATAAAATGCAGGGGGGAAAGATGGAAGGAAGGTAGGGACCTCTCTTTCTTTCTCATTAAGTTCAATGTCCAAGAGAAAATTGAATTAAATCAAAATAGGTATTTAAAGTTACTCTCTATATAAAAATAATATATATAAAAAGTCAATGAATATACGGCCTATATAATGAATCCTCTTTAATTCCGATTTACAAAACGTTGAATAAAAGCCATCTGAAATGACAATAAATCTTAATGGAAGTAAAAACATACGATTCTTTTTATTGTATTAATTAAAAATAGGCAATTCTGATATATAAAATTGTGTCGATAGTCAATAAATACAAAATTATGCAGATTGTAAACGCACGGGAGTCAGCGTGGGGACGCCAAGTTATTTTTTCGAAGTTCATTTGATTATTTCTGGACACTGAGGCCATGGATTTTGATGGTGGGTATTTATATTTGTTTGGTGTATTGTCAAGATGAATTGGAGTTTGTGAAAATGTATAGAAGTGAGGGATAGAGGAGTAGTGACTGATGGTGTATGGAGATGCTGAACCAGAGAATCAAAAATCCTGGCTTAAATGGACGCCGTGCCGCTCAGCTCACTTCAGTAGGTCGGGATATTGCATTTTCTACGTCTCCTCTTCGGTTTTGACATATATTTTTTTTCTTTGGGTACTTTTTTGACCCTTGAACTCCTCTCTGATTATTTTCTCCCCCAATTTCCACCCTAAAATCCCTCACAGCCTCAGCTTCTTCAAATTCTTCCATGTTTTCAAAGGTAAATAATACGTGTCCCATAATTTTATTTCTATCCTTTATATTTGGCTTTTGTAACACTATTCTTAAATGTACTCCTGTTTCAGTACTTCTAAGTGCATTTTTTATTTTATATTTAATTTGAATATCCAGTACAATCCAAAATAATATGGTTATCGGACACATTAGTTTTGCATTTTTTTTTTTTTAATAGTTTCAGCCAAAAAAAAATTACAAGAGTTTGATCTGTTTTTTCACATTTTAGACAGTTATTCCAAGACACTTTTCTTTTATGGGATCTTCATCGTAAATTATTTTTATTTTTACTTGAAGGTTAGGTTAGGCTATCTTCAGGAGTAAAATATAGCTACATATCGTACACTGCAATTTTGTACACTATTGTTTCGTATACTGTGATTTCGTACACTTTAATTACATACACTGCAATTTTGTACACTGTAATTACATACACTGCAATTGCGTACACTGTAATTTTGTACACTGCAATTTTGTATACTGTAATTTCAGGAGTAAAATAAAAATAGTTTGAGATGAAAATACCATAGAGGAAAAGTGTCTAAGAATTGTCTAAAGTACTGAGAATGGATGATAACCTCGTAATTGTGGTATTGGCTGAAAGTGTAATGTTACCTGTGTTTCCTATACTGTAATTACACTTTTATCATCCACATATGGCTTTTGTAACACTATACTTTTAAATGTACTTGTAATCATTGTACTTTTATTTGTAGTTTTAATTGTACATTAATTTGAATATCCATAACAATACAGAAAAGAATGATACTCTCCAGGGAGATACAGAAACACCTTATTTTTGCAACATTTTTCTTGACTAAAGCCTTTTTTGGTATTCTTTTTACATTTGTGGGTGTGTTTTCAAATTTAAATCTTTCAAATATATTTTAAAAATGGTGAAAAGCATTTTTTTGAATATTTTCTGGGTGTTTGCAAATTTTGGTGTTCCATATACGGTACATCTTTTCCTGGTGATATTTTCTGGCTGTGTCTGCACATTTTGGTTTCATATATATCTTTTCGTATTATATATCTGGCTGTGTTCACGAATTTTGGTCTTTCTTATATCTTGTAATGTTTTCTGGGTATGTTTTCAAATTACAATGTTTCATAAATACAGTAAACTCTCATTTATATATCCATCTTTGCAAAAAAATAATTATTGTAGCAGAGACAAAGTTTTAATAAAGACAGGTCATGGTTACTGGTCATTACCTGTGTTTTCACCTGCATTGTGGGGAGTATCCTATGCCGGCTGACACACTGTGGTGATCAGTGTCACACCTCAGTTGTAAGTCATGTAATGACAGGTTGAACCAAGTAACTGAAAAATATATACTTTCGCCAACAAAGATAATATAGAAAGAAACTGAGTTATGGAACTGACCATTATGGAAACTACTGTAGTGGAGTCCAACATGGACAGGTGATGTAAAGGCAGCACCTCCAACAACTGGTAGTTTCTGTCCAACAAATTACCATAACTACCCACTTCCATCACACCTTGATGAAGAGACAGTAATTACTGTAACCAAAAGTACTGGTGTTGTTCCATATAAGCCTTTCAGAGGAGTAAGGTAGTAACACAGGTGTTATGTCTTTGCCGTCCACAGTTCTCTTTGATCTACCAGCAGGTAGCCAGCCAGCTACCACTAACCTCTGTACCAACCAGCTGTGACCTCTGACAAGCTCAGATTTACAAACTACCACCTTAACTTATACTGGTGCTGTGTTAGTTCTAGTGATGTTAGTTGTCTGCTGGTTAACACCTATACATTCTTGAGTCACATCGAAGTGGTGCTGCCTTATTTAGGGGTTGGCTTATCTGGCAAATATAGACCTACACCAGAATTACACCTCAGAATTTTAGATGAACAGGAATTGGTGAGAGAGTTCAAATATCTGTGTACAGTGATATAAAAAAGAGGAAAATGTGCAAAAGAGGGAAGAAAAGTAGCAGGTGCAATGAAGGCCTTGAGTGTTGCAGCTGCACGAGGCTTACTTGAAGGGGTGTTAGTGTCATATTTAATATATGGGTGTGAGACTATGGTGTGGCATGCAAATGAAAAGTCAAGAGTGAGAGCAGTGGAGATGGGACTGCTGAGGAATGTCTCCGGGGTACAGAGAGTGGATAGGATACAAAATGATGTGATTCGTGAAAGGTTTAAGTCTGCGGACACCGAATCAAAGAGAGTGTACTGAGATGGTATGGTTACGTGGAGAGAATGGATAACAATACAGTGGTGAAAAAGGTATGCCTGAGCAAATTTGAAGGAGGCGAGGTAGGCCACAGAGAAGGTGGAGGGATATGGTGGATGAGTATGTGAGGAAGAGAGGTTTGGAAGTCGGTGAGGCTTGGGGACTTACAAGAAATCAAGCTGGCTGGATGAACATTGTGAGGAGAAGTGCATGATCAGGGATTTCGCACCCTTTTTAATGTGACAGCGTCCATATACGTGTATGTGAAGCTACAAAACGTGGTGAATGTTTTTGACGTATCAGGTAGAGCCAGGATTCTGGGGGCTTGAATGATGAGTGAATGGAAGTGTGGCCCATTGGATTGGACAAATTTGGGCTGTCTGGACATTGCTACTCCTCACCCTGCCTTAGAGTGGGAAAGGAGGTCCAGATGATGATGACGATGATGGTAGATGATGATGATAATGATGGTGGTAATGATGATGATGATTTTGATAATGATGATGGTAATGATGATGATTTTGATAATGATGATGGTAATGATGATGATGATGGTAGATGATGATGATGATGATGGAATGATGATGATGATGATGATGGTGATATTCATTCATTTTTTATTTATGTATATAGAAGGTGTCATTTCAGAGTAAAATATTAATTATAATTTTTCTCTTTCCAGATGTGTGAGGGAGAAAGAAGAATCCTAAACACAAGAGAGAGAGAGAGAGAGGAGAAAGAGGGAGAAGGAGAGAGAGAGACAAGGAGAGATAGATTGAGAGAAAGAGAGAGCCCAAAATCCTCACACCCAAATTAGCCCCACATGGCAAGTTTAAAGGTAAGATTCACTTTAATTCATGCCTACCATCCACTCACTTGATGTAGTTATACTTTCATATGATTCATAGCCCAGAAAACCATTTACAGTATTATGTCAGGCAGGGGGAGGAGGAGGAGGAGGAGGGGGAGACTGAGGATGGGATGGAGAGAATGGAGAATGAGAGACTGACTGGAAGAATGTATTTGAGTGAGGTGGAGGGTGGGACCAAGGATAAGATGGAGGGATGGAATGGAGAGGATGGAGAATGAGAGACTGACTAGGAGAGTGTGTGAGAGTTAGGAGGAGGGGAAGACCAAGGATGAAATGGAGGTATGGAGTGGAGAGGATGGAGAATGAGAGACTGACTAGAAGAGTTTGTTTGTATGTGAGTGAGGTGGAGGGGGGGACCAAGGATGAGATGGAGGGATGGAGTGGTGAGATATATGAGAGAGGGGTGTGTGAGCTGGAGGCAGGGCAGCTTAATGACAGAGGACAAGGGTTACTTAGAAACAGTTTACGTTTGACCACCTCCCTCAAGATTAACACTTCTGGTAGTAGATAAGTAGATACTGCAGAATTTATAAGTAGTTTGTGTAAGGTTATAAGTAGAAAGTTTGAGTTAGGATTTCAGAGGTAATTCTTTTTAATATATTGTGTGGTGGTGGTGATGATTATGGTGATGATGGGAAAAGGTGTACATAATGATGATGATAAAGGTGGTGGTGGTGATGATAATGGTGGTGGTAAAGGTGGTGATGATGATGATGATGATGGTAAAGGTGGTGGTGGTGGTGGTGGTGGTGGTGGTGGTGGTGATATTGATGAAGGTTGTGGTTGGGGTGGGGATGATGATGATGATGATATGAAAAGAGGTGTAGGTGAGGATGATGGTAATGAGGGTGATGATGATGATGATGATGATGGGAAAAAAGTCTAGATGATGATAATGATGATAAAGGTGGTGATAGTGTTAATGATGATGATATCGATACACTCCTAACACCATCTCTAACACCATCTTTTCTCTCCACAGGCAAACACAGGCAGCACATCACCACCAAGGAAGGGAAGGACTCTACACACCCATCGCTACACACCCTGTCTACACACCCCCCGACAGCACAGCCCAGCGAAGAGTTAGCCAAATCTTTGACTGTGCATTTCAGTTTAAATTCACCTGTATAATTATTTTCAAACATTAACCCTTTGAGATTTCTGGCCCTCTGCCGATTGTGTGTGTGGCATATTCAGCTGGATGTACATAGAGCGTACCATCGTGCTGGGATATTTGTACTTAATTGGCTGCTGTACAGTAACTCTTTATAGCAGACTAATGAATGTGGTACCATTTTAAAGCTGTGTAGTTGCTCTTTACTGCAGCAGGGTTGATAAAAGTAATTAGCTGAAAGGCCAACAGGACGAGTAAAATTTAGCTGAAAAGGAAAAATCACACACCCATCCGTAGAAAAATATTTGATAAAAAAAAGTATTAGAGTTACATGATTTTTAATAGCACATGTCAGTCTGCAGTAAATTCCCTTTCTGTTGATATACAGGTTATGGCAGTTAATGTTAATTTTCACTGAGAAATAGCAAAAGCTCTCACTATCACCCTGGCAAATATTCATGCTGGTAATACCGACATTATTCATGGTAAAAACCTATTTATTATGCATATCTATCTGATGGACTCGTCACTGTAAAAACAAATAGTTGGAAAAGGATAAATAGGATAGAGTATGTGGAACAAGGCCAGAGAGAAGATGGAAAACATGCAAAAAATAAAAGCGAAAAAAAAATTGCTTTGTATGACTGGAATTCAGGTCATCAGAATTTCAGTACTTGGATTTATGATGATGCGAAATGCTGTTGTCGGAATCTCAAAGGGTTACGATTCCAGTAATCACTTTTGCCATTAATTATTAGTAATTTTAGTACACCGTTGATATGTGCTCATGTACTTCATTAAGTGGTGTACAGGTAAGCAATTCTCGTTTTCTGTTTCTAGTGTTTAAGTTTTTTGGGCCTGTTGTGGATGTCAGGATTCCATGGGCTTAAATGGTGAGCGAATGAGTGTGTGGCTCTCTGGTTTATTATTGTCATTTGGAGAGAGATTCAGATGTACAGAAATGGTGATGATTAGATGGATGTGTAGTGTGTCCTTGAATGTAAGGCCTGGGGGGGCTAGGTTTATGATGGAAGAGTTGAGAGGAAGGATGGAACTGGAGTGTATTGGTGTTGTGATGAGGAGGGGTAGATTGAGATGGTTTGGGAGGAAGGGTGGGACTGGAGTGTATTGGTGCTGTGATGAGGAAGGATCGATTGAGATGGTTTGGGCATGTGGAGAGGATGGAGGATGACAATTGGGTGTGGAAGGTGAGAAGTGTTAATGTTGAGGGTAGGGTTGCTAGAGGCTGACTGAAAAAGACCTGGGACAAGGTTATAGAGTGTGACCTCAGGGATAAAGGACTGAACAGAGAGGCTGCCAGAGATCAAGCAGCATGGAGAGCTGCCGTTAGGTGAACAAGGCTGACGCATGCATGTTGGAGTAAATGAAACAATATGAATAACAGGATTCCAGGGGCTTGAATGGTTAGTGAATGGGAGTGTGGCTTATTTTGGCCCCTCCAGTCTGTTCAGATACATTGTTTGGCCCTTTGATTGGTATTCCCATCAGTTAAATGAGCTCCCTAATACCTCATCCTCAGTGATTTGTTTTGGTATACTTTATCATCCTTTTCTGTGGCACTTAAATCATTGTACTATTGCAGTACACTCTCTCTGACACCTCTTCCTAAGTGATGTATTTATTATACCCTGCCTTCCTCTTCTGTGTTACGTAAATCATTCTGATATTGCCATCCTCCGCATAAACAACATACAGAACTATATTAGCCTGCCGTATCCAGCAATAAATCAATAAGGTGATGTAGGTCAAGCAGCTCAAGGATATGAAGGAGTACATGGGGGATGTGCATATGGTACAAGAAATGAGGAAGGGGAAAGGATACTCAAATTTGGAGAGGCAACATACATTATAGGAAAAGACAGAGTAGGTTGGTGACATATGAGTCTGGGGGAAACAGCAGCAACACACATTTTAGGGAAAGAGAGAGTAGGTTGATTACATACGAGTCTGGGGGAAATAGCAGTCAGATAGACTATTTCCTGGTCAGGATGGCTGATAGGTTAGTGAGGGATGTTACAGGGAGTGAGGAGTGTGTGCAGCAACACAAGTTATTGACTTGTGACATGGTGCTTAAGGAGCGGGTGATGAAAAAGAGGACTTACGTACCTAGGAGGGAAATATGGAAGCTTAAAAACCAAGCAGTAAGGGATGGCTTCTATAACGAGATGCAGAAATTGGTGGCTGAACAGGGAGCCGTTGACAGAAGTGGTATGAACAATACAGAGCCCTCAAGAGCAACCTCTTGAGAGTTACTGATTCAGTATGTAGGTGGACAAGAGGCCCACCAAGACATAAAGTGACTTGGTGGTGGGATGAAGGTGTAGAAACTGCAGTTAAGGAGAAAAGAAGGCTTTTCTGGGAATGGAAGAAGTGTGGTAACAAGGAGGAATACTTGGCTGCCAGACATAGGACAAAAAAAAAAAAAAAAAGAGGTTTACAGGGCAAAGTTACTTGATAACCTAAATCGTGTGGAAAGCAAGAAAATGATATTTAAGGTGGCAAATCAGGTGAAGAGGGATAATCGGGATATTATAGGTGAGCAGTGTGTGAAGAATGTTGAAGGAAAGGTTGTGGTGAATAGTGGGGATATTAAAAATGCATGGTGAGAGCATTATAGCTGACTGTTGAATGAGGAGTTTGACTGGGGCAGGGAAGGTTTGGAGCCAGCAGATCCAGTGTTTGGCCCTTGGCCTTTGATTGACGCTGCTACTGTGAGCAGGGCAATAGGCAGGATGCAGGTGGGGAAGGCAGCAGGTGTGTCAGGGTTGACTGCTGAAATGTTGAAAGCCTCAGGAGATATAGGAATGAGGTTAGTCACTGACCTGATAAATATGATTATATATGAGTGTGTACAAGGGGAAGGGTGATGTCCTGGAAAGAGGAAATTATAGAGGCATAAAGCTTTTAGACCAGATAATGAAGGTAGTGGAGAGAATTCTAGAAGGTATGATTAGAGAAAGAGTGAATATTGATGAGATGCAGTTTGGGTTTATGCCAGGCAGGGGGACCACTGATGCCATATTCATTGTTCGACAGCTTCAGGAAAAATATATAGGGAAGAAAAAGGAGCTGTATTTTGTTTTTTGTTAATTTGGAGAATGCCTTTGACAGAGTCCCTAGAGAGGTGGTGAAGTGGGCAGTGAGAATGCTTGGGATGGAGGAGTGGCTGGTTAGGGTGGTTATGGCCACATACGTGGGTGCTCACACCCAGGTAAGAGTGAACGGAGATTTAAGTGATTTTTCCTTGAATGTTGGTGTGCGTCAGGGGTCAGTCTTGAGTCCCTCATGGTTCTCGAATCCCTTTCACACGACTTCAGAAATGGACTCCCGTGGGAGATGTTGCATGTTGATGATTTGGTGTTGATTGCAGAGAATGAAAGAGAGGCAGATGAAAGATTTAGGAAGTGGAGAGATGTTATGGGACACAAGGTTTAAGAGTAAATGCAGGTAAAACAAAAGTGATTTGATATCTACGGTTGGTGATGGTACTTTCAAGGAAGAGGGAGAGTGGCCATGTGCAGTTTGCCACAAGGGCGTGGGAAGTAATTCCATCTTGTGCAGTGTTTGTGATATGTGGGTGCATAAGAGATGTAGTGGTATTAGAGGTTGACTGCAAGATAATGCAGTGTTTGTGATATGTGGATGCATAAGAGATGTATTGGTATTAGAGGTAGACTGCAGATAATGCAGTGTTTGTGATAAGTGGGTGCATAAGAGATGTAGTGGTATTAGAGGTTGACAGCAAGATAATGCAGTGTTTGTGATAAGTGGGTGCATAAGAGATGTAGTGGTATTAGAGGTAGACTGCAAGATAATGCTGATTTCATGTGTGCAGTGTGTCAGGAAGAGCAGGTAGAGATTGTCAGGCATGAAAGGATTGATCATGCTGGTGAGTCTCTTGAGTGTGTGGAAGAGTTTTGTCATTTGGGAGACATGTTATGCGCTGGAGGTGGGGCTGGAGCAGCTCTGTGGCTAGAGTGAGCAGTGGTTGGAAGAAGTTCAGGGAGCTGTTGCCTCTCCTGACATTGAGAGGGCTCTCCCTCCATGCTAAGGGATCTTTGTATGTGGCATGTGTTAGGAGTGTAATGCTGTATGGTAGTGAGACGTGGGCAGTAAAGGAAGTGGATATTCACGGGCTCAGACGTACAGAAATGGCAATAATTAGGTGGATGTGCAGTGCGTCCTTGTGTGTGAGGCCTGGGGGGGCTAGGTTTACGATGGTTTACAGTGGAAGAGTTGAGAGGTAGGATGGGACTGGACTGTCTTGGTGTTGTGATGAGGAGGGGTAGGTTGAGATGATTTGGGCATGTGGAGAGGATGGGGGATGATAATTGGGTGCAGAAAGTGAGAAGAGTTAATGTTGGGGGTGGGGTTGTGAGAGGCAGACCGAAAAAGGCCTGGGACGAGGTCATAGAGTGTGACTTCAGGGATAAGGAACTGAACAGGGAGGCTGCCAGAGATCAGGCAGCATGGAGAGCTGCCATTAATTGACCAAGGCCAATTCATGCAAGCATGTTGGAGCCTTTGTAAATGAAACGAAACGAGATAGTGGCTAATATCCCTTTGTACGTTGTTGATGCCGAGTGTGGCGATATTAGAGAGATATAAATAGTACTTAAGAGGATGAGAAGGTATAATAAGCAAAATAATTCACTCAGAAAAAGGTGTTAGGGAGCTTACGTAACCAATGAAAATACTGCCCTGAGCCACCAAGTACGCTAATAAGTACAGTGATAGTACCTTATCTTTTAAAAAGGGTAGATATTATAGCTTTCTAATAACTGCAGCTTATTTCACATAGCTCAGTAGCAGAAAAGACTTTACTGTGGCTCTGTATACTTTCCATAGCACGTCTTTGTGACTAGCAGTGTATCCCAGTGTTAATCAGTTGTTACAAGTTAGTATTCATGATGGAAAGATGGCAGTTTTAGACCAAGTTAGAGTAAAAGGGGTATAGTGGTAGTAGTATCCCCAGGTTCATCTGAAATGTGAACCCAGTGGACTGCAGGTTGGAATTTCCTCTCTCCTGCAGTCCACCATAATCCTTTCAAGGGACAGGAAAGTAGTTGAAGGATGATCGTATAGCCAGACAGTTGAGCCGCCCAGTTATAACAGTGCCATCATATGAAGGCATCTCGCATAACCACCCAGCATTCAGTAACATCCAAAATATAATCGTATTCCCTTTTTTGCTGTCTCCACATTATTATTATTTTTTTTTAATTGGAGAGGTGAGATGTACCCATGTCTTGTAGTCAGGAGAGAATAAATTTGACTGGTAACCAGGGAGACTTAGTTCTGCCTGATTGTTTCATGCAACCACACTCTAGCCTTACCTCCATTCAGCCCAGTTGATGGCCTGGTTTAGTCAGAGTGGAAGGTAGATTTGACTAGTTACCAAGGAGACTTAGTTCTTCCTCATAATTTTAGGCAACCACAACTTGTAGGAGTGGCATTAGTAAACCAAGGAGATTTGGTTCCAACTTAGGATTGTAGGAGCAGCACAGTTCCTTCAGATGAAAATATATCAGTCATAGGTAACTCTCACAGCAGGAATACAAAGAAAATGGCACACTCAGGGGTAAGTCTTTAGGACTTATATTTTTGTTAGTTGTAGGTTCATCTTCTACCTTTTCATTTGTGGTACTGACAGTTTCTCTTTTCTTTTCAGGTGGCTGCAGACTCCATCCTCTCCCTCAGTCCTTCCCTCCTTCCCAATCCTTTATCCTTACCTCCTTCCTCCCTCTCTCCACCTCTCCTCCCTCTCTTCGATGTGGGCGGACGCAGCTTCCTACCTTCCCTCTATCTCTTACTTTCTCTCCTTCTGTGTGAGTGTGTGTCTGTGTGGCTTTTATTGTCATTGGTTAAGGGGCTCACTGTCACCTCTACTTCAGTGATTTATTTTGCCTATTACACCTATAAATACTTAGGTGTTAATATGTATAAATAATCTAGCAAGGGGGAGGTGGTAGGGAGTGTCCTTAACCAGTGGCAATATAAGCCATGATGTGCAGGGGTGGTGGGGGAAGGGAAAGGGCTGGGAGGGGGGGAGGGGAGGGGTGGGCAGGGGTTTAGATAGGGACAGATACCCAATCCCTAACGGGATTATACGGGGTTAGCTTGCCGGCGGGGCAATCTGTCTCCCCATCTCGGCCCTAACCCATCGCTTCTCTCTCTCCCTCCCAGCTTTACCGCCTTTCTCTTCCCCCACCTGGCCTGCTTCAGTGGGTTCCCCCCCCCCCCACACCTCCAGCAGGTGTGATCTGACTCAGTCACTCACCCCAGCCACTGATGGTGGTGGTGGTGGTGATGTAGAGGTATAGGTGTGTAACCCACCACACATATACCCTTACCACCACCACCACCCTCAGTGCCCTGGTAGACTTGGTGAGGGGAGGGTGTGTAGCTGCTGCTGCCACACCCTCCACTCACTGGGCTCCACCGTGATGCCTGGGGTGAGTGACTGGGCCAGACACCCCTGATGGAGGTGCAGCTGGAGCTGGCCAGGTCACCCCACCCCTGCACATCAGTGTGAATGAGTCTTCCTTTCTTTTATTAATATATTTTCTCTTCTATTACAGGTTTACTAATATATCTTTTTTTACAGGTTTTTTAATATCTTTTTTATTACAGACTCTGCATTCAAAGGACTTCACAAAAGGTAAATATTTACTTATATATATTACACTTGTACATTACTTAAACTGTACATGAGCACATATCATACATGTACTAAGGATTTTGTAACTGTCAATAAAATGGTAAGGACTGAACTAGGGATTTTACTTCACCCACAGTAGCAAGAGAGAGGGGGGAGGGGAGAAGAGAGAGGGAGGAAGGAAGGGAGGGGAGGAGTGAGAGAGGGAGGAAGAGGAAGACAGAGACAAGAGGGAGAGAGGAAGATGAAGACA
>JAGKTI010009940.1:0-29673 GCA_018397915.1 Birgus latro
AATGTGAGTGAATTTAAGTACTTGGGCAGTGTGATGAGTAAGGATGGAAGTCTGGAGGGTGAAGTGCTCGAAAGGGTACAGCAGGGAAGGAAGGTTGCTGGTTCGATGAAAGCAGTGATAAGAAACAGGGAGGTGAGCATGGAAGTGAAAAAGTTGTTACATGACTATTGTGATACCAACTCTGACATATGGAAGTGAAGCTTGGACCCTGTTGGAAGGACAGAAATCAAGGGTGAGAGCAGTGGAAATCAGTTATTTGAGAGGAGCATGTGGAGTCACATGGAGAGACAGACTAACAAATGAGGAAGTGAAGGACCGTTGTGGTGAGGTTGAGGACGTGATGGGAAGCGTTAGGAGAAACACGTTAAGGTGGTTTGGGCATGTGGAGAGGATGGAGAGTGAAAGATTGACAAGGAGAGTGTATGTGAGTGAGGTGGAGGGGGCGAGAGGGAGGGGGAGGCCGAGGATGAGATGGAGGGATGGAGTGGAGAGGTATATGAGAGAGCGGGGTGTGAGTTGGAAGCGTGGTAGTGAAATGGCAGGGGACAGAGTGACATGGAGGCGATTTGTTTGTGGCCACCCCGTTCGGGATTGAGGCGTCTGGCAATAGATAGATAGATAGACTACAAGTTCATCTACACAGATGTTGGTGCAAATGGGGCAACGACTGATGCTGGCATAGTCTTGAACACAGACCTGAGGAGCGCCCTAGGGGACAACCGCATTGGACAGCCTCCTCGACATCCACTGCCAAAAAATGACCGCCCCGTCCCCTACTTCATCGTTGCAGACGAAACCTTCGGCCTGAAAGAGTGGTTGCAGAAACCTACCCTCACCGAGGTCTGACCAGAGAAGAGAGAGTCTTCAACTACAGACTCTCCAGGGCAAAAGGAGTGGTAGAGAATGCCTTCGGCATCCTCTCCAACAGGTTAGTTTAACAGCATTTCAACGCATTTAGTTACCCCATTCATGTTAAAATTTTCAACTTGGCTATACCACCTGAATATGTTCCAAATTACACCAACAACATGAATGCCATTCAAACATTTATGTTACATCGTTTTTCCACTAGATTCCCTTTGCCTCCTGACGACCATGCCCCTTAAGCCAAAAGGAGTTGAGTCTGCAGTCCTGACCTGCTACTGCCTCCACAATCTCCTGCATCTCCGGAATCCCTCTTTTAGCATTCAAGCTGCAGACGTCGAGGACCCAGTGATGCATGAAATCATTGAGGGCCAGTGGAGACAGGACACCCAAATGACGTCATTGGACCACCTGCTGAGGAGCCTAGGCACGACTGTCCCCAGGGTGCTCAGGGACTACCTAAAGGAATACAATTCCCCTCGCAGTGCTGTGGAATGGCAGGACAGGATCGTCAAGTAGGTAAGTACTATTTTTTTTTCTCTCACCATTATACCCTTCCCATGACACAATTTCTTTCTTTGAACACTATTTTATTAATCTTTAACCATACATAAATTCTTCAAGTATATTATTCGTGTGGCTGAGGGGTCGATGACCTCTGGGTATTCTGGTCAGTGTAGGTAGGTTGGAATCCCAGCAGAGTAATGTTGAATGAGAAGTTCCCCAAGCTGGGGAATGGTGAAGGGCCTGGGGTGGCTGGTGGGGGGGCAGTCCTTCCTTGCCGCTATAGGATGAGCTGCTGGTGTTTTTGTTGCAGCTGCCCTAATTGATACTGCAACTGCTGGACATGGGAGTATGTCGGTGCTGGTGCTGGAGCTAGTGCTGGTGTTGCAGGATGGAAGTGGCTAGGCGGTTGGGCGGGTAGCATGCTATTGGTGGGGTTTTCCAGCACATCTATGGCCAAGTTCACGATCTGCCTCTGGTAACTCATGAACACCTTTGGCGACATCTGTCGGCAGAGGGTAGCCAGGTAGTTGGTGAACTGAACCACTGCCACTTCATGCTCATAAACAGGTTGCAGCAGCAACGCCACCTGTGCCTGGAGGGTGCTTGTTGGTCGGTACTGCTCTTGCAGCTGCAATAGGGAAAAGAAAATCATTACAGACATAACTGGTAAATAAATATAAATAGTGAAATGTTAACTGTGATTTTTGCGTAGTGTGCATTGTGTAAATAGTAACAGGTATTTTATCGCTTTTTTAATTGCCAGTGTAAATGGAAATTTATAAAAATAGATTTCATTGCAATTGTTTTTTATTATTACAGACATGCAAATAATGAAAGGTATTTGGATTTCTTTTTTTTATTGTAACAGCATGTGTCATCATTAATTTGTTCTTACCCTATTTAGGAGATCATCGGTAGACATGCTGGCGGAACCGGTTTGCGGGGAGGTTCTTGGATTCTTTCTCGCGGCACCAGTTGATGTGGTTGATGGCTGTGGTGACTGAGATGGCTGGTCGGACGGCTGGGATGGCTCATCATCCGTGGTGATGACAACCTCCGGCTGGGGGGCTGTGGATGTGGATGGCCGATCTCGTTGTGTTTCCTCCATGCTGGCATCTGAGATTCGCTGGGAAAACATCATGAATCAGAACTTAGAATGAACAGAAAACTATGTATTAATTTAACTACAAGATAATTGGTATGATGTAATAAGAAAACATTAATAATAAACTGGTATTGTAAATATATTTCCTTTCACCTTAAATTTACGTTCAGGAGAGCAAATATGTATATCGAAAGGAATTTTAAAAAAAATGTATTATGACAAGTGTAAAACTAAAATAAATTGTTTTACCTCTGACTGGTGGGTTGGGCATCGGACATTGTGTGGTCGGAGGAAGCCGAAACTGTCATAAATCTACCTATCCGACTCAGTCAGCTTCTCCACATCCACTTTACTCTGGCCAGAGTGGGTGCCAGTGAGACGTCCACACCTGGTCCCCATGTTATCGAGCCAGCTGTGAAGCTGACCCGCTGAACAGTTGAATAATAAATATGCGCACAACGCTATCACCAGTCAAAGACAGTTTGCCTGCCTGTTATAACAACACTGACACTACATGAAATACAATACTTACCAAGAGCTGAAGGGTTTATATTAAAATGAATATGATAGTTTACATAAAAAGATGGAAGGGAAATTAAACATGTGTTATTACTCACGATAACAATTGAGTTCCTTGGCCTTCTCGGTCAGTAGACTGTTGCGTTCATCGACGTCCTTGTAGATGTTGAGCTTCTTGTTGTAAAATATCTCGTGTTCTTTGAGCCACTCCACAAGATCTTTCTCTTCATCAATAGTGAGGTTCTGTGAGCCCGACCGTCTGCTTCTCTTGCCCGTCTGCCTTGTTGGCTGTTCCAGCTCATCTCCAATTCCCTGAGCCTCCGTCTGCTCCTCCGTCAGAGATTGTGACTCAATCTCGACATGCAGGGGAGGGGAGGGCTCTTGGGTTGAGTCCTCAGTGGCAAATAGGTCCTCTGAATATTGGCGGTCCATGGTGAAGGCATCGAGGGGTGGGGTGGAGGCGTGGCAGATGGCTGGGGTGATGGTCGAGGCAGGCGGCCGGGCATGAACCAATGGATGCACGGCCCTGTCATGGTATTTACGCCACTTGCTCGAGGACCCACAGTTGCCATGTGTGACTGGTGTTGCCATATCGCCGCCCAAGCCAGGTTTCCCGCCAAGACTCTTGGCGCACTCTTTGCGCGGTCTTGACTCAAGCCTAGCCCAGTCGTCTCGTTGTCTTGTTGCAGTTGTCCCGTGGTCGTCAGCCATGATTCCAGTTCGCTGAATAGACTGTCAAAATACGTGGCATGGTCGTCTTGGGGTCTTGGCACAGTCTTGTCATGGTCAGCAATTCGTCACGCAGTCGTAACGTTTTTTTTTTTTTTTTTCAGCGATAGCATCACGACACGCAACGACTTTATCACGACGCATCTGATTGCGCTAAGACTGCTTCACGAACAATGTACGTCATTCCCGACTGTGACGCAAGTGACGATTAATGAAATCATCTGCTACAACCTTGACTCGTGCTGCGCTCGGCCTCTGAGTCGCATATGTGTGTGAAGGGGGCTTTACACATACATAAAATAAGTGTTTCATGACAACATTCCTTAACAAAATGAGCATCTTAATTAGTGATTAGTGCTATTATAGAGTGTTTTCAACACCACCAATTTTAATGCCAGAGGAGATAGGATATGAATTACCCAGTGACTATTCACAGTTAGTAGAACGACAGGAAAATGTAACAAACACACATAGTTCACCAGAAACATAAGATCAAGAAACAAACACATCTGTGAGAGGGCTGGAGGATAATAACACCTCTTGGACAGTTTTCTCTGATTTCGAAAGCGAAGATTATAGATCTGGCATACACACTAATGAAAACTTACTCAATAGGACTCATAGGTCCGGAAATACATACTCAACAATTCCTTCCCATAACGATAAAGGATTTCAGGTAAATCTGACCAAACAAACACAATGGCTGGTGGATCTAACAGCACATCTCCAAATTCCCCACATCAGGTATTTGTGTACCATAAGGATAAACATCTCACAAAATTCTCAGGCACAGAAAAGGACCGTGTCAATGTGATGTCCCTTACAAATCAGTGTGAGCACCTTTTTGTTAAAAGACGTATAACAGATGAGATTGAAAAGATAGCTGTATTTTCATCATGGATTATCCAAGAAAGATGCTCAGTTGGTGATTTGATCTAATAAGCTCTTACGAGCTCAGACATAACATGATGAGTTTAAGACAGAATTCCTAAAGAAATTTTTTGGAGGTATAAATTTTTTGCCAGATATAATTCTAGAATTACATAAGATCATGGATCTTATGAGACAAGATACCACAAACCCTGTCATAGGTGAAATAACAGCAGATGTGTCCACAATTAAGAGAAAACCGTTAGCCAGTTCAGAGGACTCAAATTGGGTAACTGTTGATGGGAAGATGTCACCAATGCATGTCGTAGACATCCTCGGTTATGTAGCACCACAGTATACAAACAATATTTACGTTCATTGATGAATTATGCAATCCCTGCATGGGCTTCTAACCTCACTAAAACACACCACAACATTCTACAGACCATACCGAACAAGGCCCTATAAATAATCACAGGCTGCACAGCTACTACACCCACAGACCACCTACGCCAAGAAACCAAAGTCCTCAAAGTCAAGGATCATCTAAATATGAGAGGCACCCCAATTCTCGCCACAGCCTCCACAAACTCACACCATCCACTACACTACGTGGCAGCACATCCACACACACCAAGGAACATCAAAACAGCACCCAGCACACAATATCATACACAAATACCATCATCTCTCCCCCCTCTTGCCTTCCTCGGATCAGCTTCCAGAGGCATATCCATGCTCAAATCACCCGCCGCTCCATTCAGTCACTTTACAACACACAGCTTCATGCACGGCCTCCTGATATCCACCCTTCTGAATCCTATCTCCCTCGTGAGGACAGGGTCCGTCTGGCCAGACTGAGATGTGGGCATCATCCAGCCCTCTTGAGTTATCAGAAGTGGCTGGATGACTCCATCGCTGATTCTTGTCCAGGATGCAACACAGCACCCCATACTACTAAGCACATTATGGAAGACTGCAGTGTACACAATCACCTGCGCCAACAACATAACATACACTCCATGAGAGCTCTTTGAGAAAGCCCGGTCTCGGCCGTGGCCTTTCTTGGGGCCTCGGGGCTCTTCGACCAGACTGCCTAGGGAACAACTACTACTGTTACAATACGCAAAATATATTAAAAAACCAGATACACAGAAACATGGTAAGGAAAAGGTAGAAGGAAGACTCCGTGAATAGGACCCTAATAAGCATGCTTCTAAGATATCCCTCTCAAAAAGGATGAGAAGGATTAATGATGTTTTCATCTACAATAATTCTCTGCAGTCTTTACTTCTTATCCTCTAAAAACCATCATCATCATCATCATCATTGTCGTCGCCGTCATCAATCATCATCATATCCTCCCTCCCCTTACTGGTATAACAAAGGTTAATAATGTTCTGCACAATATCCCACCGGGTACCAGGTCAATCCATCCCCAAGTTGTTCCGGTTAGGTTAAATTCACTATGATTAGATTACCTTAGATAAGGTTAGGTTAGATTAAGTCAGACATTGGATGTTGTTAGAAATTTTGTTTATCTTTATCTATAAACTAAGTGATTTTTTTTTTATATGAATATTGAATTGAAACAGGGATGTGTCATGTCCCATTGGCTGTTCAGTCTATATATGGATGGGGTTATAAAAGAGATACAAGGTAGGGCAGTGGATGTTGGAGCGACCCTAACAAAAAAGGGCAATGTTTGGAAACTCCCTATGCATTTGTTTGCAGATGATACTGTATTGTTGAGTGAAGACGGAGGGGAGCTGGAAGGCTTTGTGAATGATTTTGGGAGTGTGTGTAAGAAGCAGAATCTAACGGTGAATGTAGGGAAGATAAGTAATTGTTTTTGAGAGAACTGAAGCCACTGAACGTGGAGTGAGGTTGGATGAGAAGGAAATGGAGAATGTGAGTGCGTTTTAGTACTTGGGTATTGTGATGAGTAAGTATAGAAGTTTATAAGGTGAAGAGCTTGAAAGGGTATAACTGGGAAGAGGGGTTGCTGGTTCTTTAAAAGCAGTGATAAGGAACTGAGAAGTGAGCATGGAAGTAAAAAAGTCGCTGCATGACAGTATTGTGATACCAGCGTTAATGTATGAAAGTGAAGCTTGGACCATTTTGGAAGGACGCAAGTCAAGAGTGAGAGCAGTGGAAATGAGTTATTTGAGAGGAGCATGTGCACTCACATGGAGAGACAGACTGACAAATGACGAAGTGAAGGATCGGTGCAGTGTTGGTGTGAATGTAATAGAAAGCGTTAGGAGAAATACATTGAGGTGGTTTGGCCATGTGGAGAGGATGGAGAGCGAGAGGATAAGAAGGAGAGAGTGTATGCGAGTGAGGTGGAAGGGGGGAGAGGGAGGAGGAGGTCGAGGATGAGATGGAGGGATGGAGTGGAGAGGTGTATGAGAGAGGGGTGTGTGAGCTGGAAGCTGGGCAGTAAAGTGGCACTGGACAGGGCTACATGACGGTGACTTGTCTGTGGCCAGCCCTCACGAGACTGAGGCGTCTGGCAATAGATAGATTTATTTACAAGTGGTATTCTAAGTGATACTGGAAACTTCATAGTACCTTTTCCTAAGCCATTTATTTCGCATGTTGTACCTTAACATTCACTAGTATTTAATGTATGTAGTTTTAATAGCGACATTGTTTGCGTCAGCAACTTACTGGACGATGATGAGATGTAATATGAAGAATAAATTGCTATGGATAAAGTGTTAAGAAATTACCAAAGTCGCGTAGAGTGCAACCATATATTGTCAAGTCTTTTCGCAAGTAATTCTGTGATAACCTGTTTCCACTACCGACATTGTCAGTTTATGCCAAGAGTACTCTTCAAGACGCACTGCAATACTCCAGCACCAGGAATACGTTATTGGCATGCACCATTTATTTAATTCACACACTCGCATTTATAATTGTCACTGTTCTCTGCCTATCCGTTTGTCTATCTCCAGATGCCTTAGTACCGCAGGGCTAGTCACAAACGAACCGCCTCCATGTCACCTTGTTCTCAGCCATCTAGTTGTCCTCTCCCTAACTGCAACCCTCATCGTTTTTATTCCTCTCCTTTCCTCCGACCATCTCATCCTAGGTCACCCCCTCCCCCTGTCCACCTCACTTATGTGTTGTAATTTTTATTAATGTTTAATCTCCATGATACTTAGTTTCCAGCATTTCTTACATAACTGAACATCACTGCTTTTTTTTCCTTACATCACAGCCCTTGTTTGTATCACTCACACAAAAACCCTACTGTTTCCAACATTTGCATTTGAATTTGCCTTTTTAAACACTTTTGCAAATTTCTATACCACTTTTGCAATCTCTACTATTGTCTTAATCACTCTGTATCCGTAAGATGCAGAATTCAAAAGCCTTCATCCTTCAGATTAACTCATCTCCTTAGTCATTGTATTGCATTTCTCAGTACACTCCTTCCTTCAGTGCCACTCTGGGGGGTATTCTAAGTGGCTCTGGAGATTTGGTACCACATTTTCCTTAGTTATTTGTTTATCACACTGGAGGGCATGTATCCAACTGTGTGGTGCTGATGCAAACTCTGTCGATATTAAAATGATATGAATAACGTACAAGACAATCTTAATAGATAATATGCAAAATTATCGGTAAAGAACACGTGCTATCAAGCGTCCTAGGCCAAGAAAAATATCTTCTCTCTCTTTTCATTCCCACTGCTCCTATACTACTATTAATAGAGAGAGAGAGAGAGAGAGAGAGAGAGAGAGAGAGAGAGAGAGAGAGAGAGAGAGAGAGGGAGCTATTTCCAAATTTCTATCCCCTTTAATTATTTTCTTGTCGCCAGATTTTCGATCTCCATGCCACTGGCTCATAACCTGAGATGCAAAACCAAAGAACCATTTCCTAAACATCATCACCATCATTATTCCCTGACATGTTTACAAGATTAAAAAACAAAAATACTCTTGCATCCTCTCACCGTAGTTTTTTTTTTCAGCACTTTTTCATACTGATCTCTTTATCCATGCAGTCACCTCTTATCTACCATATTTTTTTTTTTATGTTTCCCTTTCATGATCAGATATTCCACTCCCACACGGCTTTGTTTTTAATTTCGTGGTGTACTCGTATTATAGTTATTCCCAATATTCGCTTTTACACTTTTGTTTTCCTTCTTCAATTCTCCCATCTCCTCTCTTTCCTTTTTTGTTTCATAAGTCCATACCACATAGTGATATGATGTTCTTTTCCCTATGCTAATGTTTTTCCACCCTCTGTTTTTTGTTAATCTTCACTTTTTACAGTTTCGTTTCCTTTTCCCCTCCAGCTTTCTCTCTCCCCTTATATACATGTATATATTATTTTTCGTTCCTAAAATCATTCAGCGGCTGTGCATTCCCTCACCGAGTGGCGAGTTCCTTTTGTTGAGGCGGGCCCACAGGCAGCATGACGGCCCTCCCCTCAATACCTTCACAGATTTTGTTTTCCTTGCTCCCCACGTATATTTTTTCTTTACTTTTCTCTCAATATTTTTTAAGTTCCGACCTTCTATTTTTCCCCTCAGATTCTCGTGAATTTCATAAAACAAGTATTTAATTGTTTGAGTCTGTTCTTCATACTCTGCAAAACTGCACAGCCCTTGTGACTGTTAACTGTGACTTATTTCTGCAGTACTTTTTATAACTAACGTTTGCTCTTATCCACGCACTGTTTACTTGAATTTCTTCTTGGGAACATTGTTATATTATGGACTCTATTTTTTATGATTCATATGTTTAGCCCATTTAGTATGAGGTGGTTCTGGAGAGGGACACTTTCACGTGGCGGCCATCGAAATAAAGATGGTGGACTGCGAGAGAAAAGTAACTTAACCCAACAATCCACCAAGTTCACATTTACATGAGCCTGACCACTAACAACAATAACTACGAGAGATCTTGTTAGTGCTGGAAAAGATCGTCGTCGGCGAGCAATAATGAAACATGAAATGTCACATTCATGGTGAACAAGTAAATGGACATTGTTTCTACGCCTGTTGAATACTTGAAGTTCTTTATAAGTCCCTAACTTATTTAGGGTGGTAAAACTGAAACTGAAATCCCACCTTTAAAGTGGGACTTTTACAGGTTACGTTGATGTACACACACACACACACACAATGGAAATTCAACTACAGACCAGATTCACTTACTAGTGTTGTAAGCAAATTAATAAAAAAAAATAATAATAAAGAGATGGGTAGAACACTTGGAAAAATGTGAAATGTATCAGAAGGGCATTTTGGCTTTAGAAAAAGAAAATCATGTGTAACAAATCTCTTAAGTTACTATGACAGAGTGGCAGAAACAATGCAAGAAAGATATGGATGGGTAGACATTTTATACTTAGATTTCAAAATAGCTTTTGACAGCTCCTCATGAAAAGTTAAGGAAAAGAATACAAAGGAGGTATCCAGGTGAACATATTGCAGTGGATGCAGGGTTTTCTAAGAGAAAGGGAAATGAGAACAATATTAAGAGGAAAGTACCTGTCCTGGGGAAAGGTGAAAAGTAGTGTTCCACAGGGTTCAGTGTTGGCACCAATCATGTTTCTGGTAGATATTAGTGATACAAATGATAACATCGGAAGCGTGAGTTACATGAACATGTTTGCCGATAATGCAAAAATACAAAGAGCAATAAAAAACGAGAACTCATGTATGAAGTTACAGAAAGATCTAACAAAATTATATGAATGTAGTCATAAATGGCAGATGGGATTCATTGCAGAAAAATGCCATGTCATAAAATCTGGAAATGATGTAAAGAGGCCTGACTGGGACTATAAACTAGGGAGCAATTGTTTATAGGTATCTAACAAAGAAAAAGAATTTGGAGAAATTATCAATAACAGAGTATCGCCATAAGTCAATATAAATGAAAAAGTAAGGACCACGTACAATCTTTTAGCGAGTATGAGAGTAACCTTTACATACATCAATGAGGAAGTGATAAAGGAGATAATTACATCATTCATAAGACCAACGCTTGAATATGCAGCAGTAGTATGGAACCCACATTTGAAAAATCATGTTGAGAGGATTGAGAAGGTACAAAGAGCAGCCAGAAGATGGGTGCTAAGCCTAAGAGATCTTAGCTAGGAAGAAAGATTTGATAAGCTACAAGTACCAACATTAGAAAAGAGAAAGAGGTGATATGGTCATATAAATGAGTCGAAGGAGAAGAAAAGATTGACAATCATGAATATTAGTACCTAGACAGTCACGTTCAAGAGGACACAGCAAGAAAAAATATAAGAAAATAAAGAAATGTGTGAGAAAAATCAGCTTTCCAGACAGGGCAATATATCAGTACAATATATTGCTGGAAGAAATCGTGTGTGCCAAAAACATAGTTTTAAGAAAAAATATAATAAAATAGTATTAAAAGACGGGACACAACGAGCTTGACTCAGTCCTGCAAAAATACAATTAGGTAAGAACACACACACACACACACACACACACCGTTTATTATGTATTTCTTTGTATTTCATACAATAATAATGGAACTCAATTCAACATTTTTGCTTATGCTGATTAGGAATAAAATTACACAACGTCATGGTATATGCTTATACCTAATTCTGTGCTATGTACTATTTATATTTACATAAACAAATCGCTCTTTTCGCCAAGCTAAAAGAACAAAACAGAGCGTCGCGATATCAAACGCTACTTAAGGCTTTCAGTGTAATTCCGTCCGTTATGGTTTATTCTTGCTGCATCAATGTGATTTTGTAATGATGGGGGTTAAACAGGGAGTATATGACTTCTACAGTCTACAGTATCTTTTGAATAAAATCGTGTAGCTAGAATAAGATTATCCAGAAAAGTTTTTATTTCCTAATAAGACCCTTTCATGACCCCTTCCGATATGAAGGGTTCAATGAACACAGTATATCACCCCTTCATTGGGAAAAGTCTGTCCCAAGGAGGATAAAATCGTCAGAAGAGGGTATATAATAAAAAAATAAGTCCCCGGATTCAAGGGGTTTAGCATAATTCATTCATTTCTTGGGCTTCATTAAGCAACTAGAACAGTAAAATTTATTGCCGAAGTCTGGGGGCTCTTGGATCATAAAGAGATGGAAAGTAACAAAAAGGGCCATGCTGTGAAATATTCATATTCGTAAAAGATCTTAAATATATTTATACAATTTCTTAAAATCTTTGTGAAAAAATTCAAATATCTGTGCTTCATCAAGGAAGAACTTAAGAAGGTTGATGGTAAGTGGTGGCGGCCATTATCCAATCACGTGATGTAGTCCTAAATACTTCTTCCTTCTCCTTTATCATTCTTTTTCTATGTCTGCCCTCCTCTCTCCCTATTCTTCCCATCTTTACTGTCACTTTTTATTTCTCTTCTTTCCTTTTCAGTTAGCTTTACACGTAATGACAAGCTTAATGGTCTCCTGTAAGCCAGGTTACCATACACAACGCTGGGTGCTTACCATACAACCAACCCATATGTGTTCCATGTGTGTCAGCAAGTAAGTTGGCGGAAGGTTTGTGCCCCTTCCCGTAAAACAACAAACACAAAGACAAACGGTCACCCTTTACAGGATCACGTCATCAGGCTATAGATAGATAGACTTAATAGGGTACCTGTAATTGTCCAGGAGGGTGTAGCTGGCTGCAGATGGCTGAATCAAAGTCAGTCCCTTGGTACCCTGGGATATTAGTTCTTCTAGGCCGCCCCTGGTAGAGTCGTACAAGAGCAGACTCATACTGACTTTACTGTGGGGTTGACGGAATTCACACACTTCGCAATGGTATTAAACGTAAACTGTGTACATTTTTCGTGTTGATAATATACAGAATAGTATTATGGTGTGTATGAAACAAAGTTTGTGTCTTAAGGCAACGAAAATGCTGGTCATTACGACGTTATTACTCTCAATCTTATTTCCTCTGCCAACAGAGTTGGAGGAGGCGATGCATTCACCCCTGTTTGTCTGTTTGTTTGTTTTTCCACAAGATCTGAATAAGTTATTGGCGGATTTCAAAGAAATTTTGCCGATATGTAGATCATGGTTCAAAGAAGACTTGATAATTTTTCTGTGTGATATGAGTAATTTAGTATAGGCGCTGGCCGTGGTGTGCGCTGTTTGAGGGCTGTGAACTTGTTTCCCTGCAGCTTTTCTTGCCATTTCTTGCAATGATCAACGAGCCTTCTGTATACTCCCATACTCACAGGATACTCTATTATTAGATCTTACAAAAAAAAAAAAAATCACGCATTGTATTGACAACAAAATGTGTTTTCATTATAGTATTGTGTTCACTAACCAACCTCATGATAACACTACTGCATGTGTTGACACCCAGCCCATATGTTTCTGAGGGATGATGATGATGATGATGATAATTTGCATTTCATCACTTCACAATATCTTATTCCCATGTTCTTTTGCGATGTTGGTAATAGTTATCTTAATCTATTGTTCCGTTTTTCCTGTTTCTAAATCCTATGCATGAAGTTTATACAGTGAAGGATAGGGAGACGAAGATGGTGATGATAATGCTAATGATGATGACATTGGTGATAATTTCTTACATTGTTTCAATAGCTGAGTTCAAACGATGAATTTTTATGGCAAATTTTCTGAGAGTTCTAGTCTTGTATTGTTCATTTTCAGGGTTGTAAACTCGAATGAACCCACATATAGGCCGGTCCATCAATAGCGCTCCTTTTCCACACTAACTGGCGATATTTTTTTTTTCTGGCTGTTCACTGGGAGTTATCACAGTGTATCCTGCATCACTTATTCATTTCCAAATCCCAATGCCGCCCTCATATCCACACCAGCAGGCTGAGCCTTCCCCACAGCATATAGCTTAGGAGTTTCTAATGGAGCGTTACTGGTATTTACGGACCAACCTGTATTAATAGTGGGGATAGCATCATGATCAGATGATGATGTTGATAACAGGTTTCTCTTTCTTACGTTACCTTATTCTTCCATTTAATGAAGCAGAAGAAAAGTTAAAGTTTTTTCTTTTTTTTTGCCACAAGACTTTCCATCGTCACGCTACCCTAATTCCCAACAAAATGGTGTGGGTGAAAATGGGGTGGAAAAGACAACGGTTATCCCCTTTAGACCGACAGCGTATTATTTCACTTCACAAGGTACTGTAATTTTATTCACAAGCGGTCACAGTTGTAGTAAAGATGATTATTGAAGGCTATTTCTTGTTCCTCCTGTAGGGAAAGCTTCTTCTAGACTAAATAAAAATCGTCTGGTAGTAGCAAGCATTCCATAAAAATATATATTTTACAACAATGAAGAGGTCAAGAAAGATAATCGTGGGATGTTATCCTAATGAGCAGCTAATCCCGAACAAAAAATTAAATCATCTTGGATTCCTTCGTCTAAGTTGAGTAAAATCGTTTGTAGTAATGAGGATGTAAATCAGTAAAAAGGCCATCACAGAGAAATGATTGATGCAGAATGTTCTCCTGCCCTCCGTGTGAGGGGTCTCAAATAAAGTGTATAAAATCATCCAAAGTAGAAAGAACAAACAATAAACACCACCAACGAACTTTAGTAATTCCTTAAATTTCGGTAACATATTATACCGGTTTATTCTTGCTACCTCTGTACGATAGTATAGTGGCTTGACTGGGGCGATCAATCGCCGTGTAGGGGAAAGTGAAAGCTGGGTCTAAATTATCAAATTCAAAACGTTCTTCCAGGCTTAATAAAATCTCCTGAAACAGCGAGAATAACATTTAAAAACATATAATCAGAAAGCATGGATTACTGTGTTGGTTCTGCTGTTTGAATGTTCGTATGGAACGCCTCACGTCCAGCCAGTCATGAGAGTGAAATATCTGGCGTCTGGCTGCCCCTCTCACTGGCGCCATCGCGGTAATGAGCGGTTGCTGAGGGAGTTGGCCAGGGATGGGGCAGAACTGAGGCAATGGGGCTGTGTTAATGGAAAACTGAGGGGTTGATATAATGGGACTGAATTAATGGACGACTGAGACGGGGTTGGGTAAAGGAGACCGAGCTGAGGTAATGCGATGAGTTAATGGAAGGCTGAGGGAGCTGGTGCAATGGGGCCAAGAGGGGCTGGGATAATTTTGGACTTAGAGCTGAGGTATTAGATGTTTAAGGGCTGGAATAAGAGACAAGTGAGAAGGCTTCAGTTATGCGACACTAGAAGGGTAGGACGACAGAGGAAATAGAGGGACTGGGGTAATGCGGCTACTCATGGGTCTGGGGGCATAGAAAGCTTGGATTAATGAGGGATTGAGAAACTTAAGATAATGGGGACTAAGTGGGGCTAGGGATGTAGAGGGCTGGGATTAATCAGGGTAATGTGCGCTGGTTTAAGGAGGGACTAAGTGTAGAAGTAACTGAGCGCGAGTTATTGATGAGCTGAGAGGATGGAGGTAATCGAGAAAGAGGAAGGGCTGAAAAAATTGTGGCAGAGACTACAGGGTGAGGAGAGAGCTGGAGGCTGTTGGGGATCGAAGGGTCTGGTGGATTTGAGTTTGAAGTAATGGGGCACCGATGTGTCGCGGAAATAGTGAGCTTAGAGTGCACACACAATAGGATGTAGAGAATTGAGGGCCAGTGAGGTAAAGAGGGAGTGAGAGAGTTGAAGGAACAGAGGTTATGAACTGAGGGTAACAGGGAGGAGAGGTTCTGGGAGGTGTATTGGCTGAGAGCAGAATGTGGCGGGAAGAAAAATGAGAAGGAAGCAAAAGGAGGAAAGGAGAGGAAAATCATCTCTAGGAGACTCGCTCACTTCCCCACATCTCTCTTTACGGCCTCGATATTTGGCAAAACTCGGTAACCCACAACCAGCACACATATAAACCTCCTCACTGACGCATCTTATTGTGACAGTAATTATATTAACGAACCAGCAGAGAGCAGAATCATACGGATACACTGGTTCCATCGCTGAAGTTGAAAACAGGTTGAAGAGTTGCGGAACGGGGATAGGGACGTGGGAGAGGAGGTGAATAAGACATTTGATGTAGAAGAGAAAAAGGAGAAGAGCGTCATGGATCGGAAAATGTAAATGATGAACATAAATTTGATCAAGTACAAAGCTGGACGATTTACATGGCTTCGCTAAGTTCTTGAAGTTTATGGGATTGAAACATTTCGCGCCCGTAAATCGCTGGTTGTGGACAGACGAACCGGGAGGCTACCAAAGGTGGTCTCGCATCTAAAAAGCATTTTCAAATCTACCGCCCATTTCTATCAGTATTAAAGTAGTTATCGTGTTAAAATCCTGTTTCGGTCTTCTGTATGTACAGTATTTCCTTCCTCATCTTCACACACCTAAATAATACAGTATTTTATGAATATGGGATATAGATCATTTGGTTCATTTGAAATCTGAAATTCATTATTGCTTTTATATCCCGCCCTTCCAAAATTACCATTAAGTAAAGAACAAGCATTCATGCATCACTATACCTACACTGGCGAAGCGAGAGTATTACGTTTTCCTCGACGTGTGTGTGTGTGTGTGTGTGTGCACGCGTGTGCGCGCCAGATGAGAACCAGGGAGCCTTCTGAATGAAGCCACTCAGACGAAAAGTTCTAAAAAATGCTGGTGATTTGCATTACAAACTCCTCTCCTCTGGCCACGGCTGGATCTTGGTAGGGAAGGAACTGGCGAGGCTTGAGTCTTTGTAAAGCACAAAGTCCAGGCAAGACACCTTACTGTGTAGAAGTCTGGTACTGCATACATAACGTGTCCTAGCATCACCCTTATCATGTCTGCGTCACGTTTAGCGTTTTATACCAAATAACAAAAATATATATATATTTTTTTTTTAATGCAAGGAAGAAGGAACCAAGGGCCATGGGCCCGCATACTGTTCCTTCCAAGAAAAAGTAAAAAACAATACAAAAGAGCCAAATTCAAGAATGATATGAGGCTGGCCTTTACAAGTCACTTCCAGACACTTTCACGGCTCTTATGCACATTAATTTCGTACACTGACATAATGGAAGTAAACTCCCTCAGTAGAGCGATCACTAATGATATATAACACTGGTTCTTTTTTATCTGTTTTACGACTTTTCTTTATATAATGGTAGTCATTAGTGTGATTCACATATCAAGTTCAGTGTCTGAAAATTACGAACTATTTCTGCCATTAACCACAAACACTTCCATATGACACATCATCACATACCCACTCCCTACAAATGCTAAGAATGAGTCATAATATAATGACAGTTTTAAAATTTTACCATTATCCCTGTCATAGCTTGGACAATTCATATTTCTGTATGCCAGCTAGCGTTCGGTGGCATTCTTCATTTAATAGTGAGTCTTAGGATCTTCTGAATGTAAAGGTATATAAGAACATGTGTGTTTATGTTTTTATCTTTACCCATATGGCTACCATTTATGGCTACCACTTGACAGTATAGTTTATGATATTTGCCCCTGGAGTATAAAAATACGGTAACTTTCAATCACATTAACTCGTTCAGCTTGATGTCGTCATTGTAGAATGTTCATTCTACCTGCGACGATTTTAATCAGTTTTGAGAATTCTTAAAATGAAAAGAATGAACGTTGCATGTAACCTTTGCCATCTGAAAAGTGCCTCCTCCTAAGCTATGTAGTATCAGAAAACAACGACGTCATTGTACTGAAAGGCCTAACATTAGTGAAGAGAGGTGTAACAGAAGGGAAAAAATGAAGCTAACGGATGTATGGGGCATGATCTCCTTCAGTACGAAAATGCATGCTTTATTTCTTTTGTACTATCACTAGATATTAATATTTCTTTTTAGAATAGAAGTGATACTCCGTAGTTAAGGATATACCGTCGCGATTCATGCCTATTCTCTTCTGACTTAGCCCCTTCTCTATAAGATTTAATGTTATTTTATTAGCAGCTCAAGATAATTTTACTCGACTTCGGGGTGTTGTCCGGCACTGAGGAACAGTTAAAGACATATCTGACTCTCCATCTCAAAAACTTTCCTTTGATAAATCGTCTGATTTTTTTTTTTTTTTTTAATGTGCCCAACGCTGAGCATAAGGCTTCACAGCCTGCTCTCAAGGCCCAGTAGTCCTCCTACACACCATACACCTCTACATGTCACCACTTCGGCGCTACCACCCACCGTCCATATTGCATACATGCTAGGGCTGTCTCACTCAGGGCTGGTGTATTGGTATTATCGGGGGTGTTTTTACGACATGTCGGCGGGTCTTCTGGTAGAGCAGTAAAGTCTGATTATACGAAATTCAAATCCTTAAACTGTTCCCTGCCCCAGCGGGGATTTGAACCTGGGTCCGGTAGGACTGCAGGCCACCTCTCTACCGATTGAGCAATACCAGACATAGAATATAAACTGACGTCATCTAAGCCTCGAGGTTAAAAGTATTCCTGGCTTTACTGGAGACGAAGGTGAAATAAAAGATGGATGTGATGGTTAATGTTGTGGCTCACTTGTCCATCCCTTCACTTAGTATATCACAAGTGTCCTCACACTTCTTACGCCTCGCAGGATTTTCGGCAGTTTTTTTTTTTTTTTACCGTCAGGGTACATACTACACCACCTGCCACGGTGTCACTCGCTTACATTCGCACAATTTGATATTCCTCTCAAGCTTATGTAGAGACAAGAGTCACAAGTTTGCCTGCTATTTCACTTTGTCTACTTCGCACTTTAGTCATCATGCCTGTCCCTTTCCTCTCTGATACAGCACATCAGGGAGTCATATGTGAGCAGAGAAACATAAGTCTCTCGGTTTAATCCATTCTCTTCGATCATTTTTTTTTTAATTATATATTCCCTATCCCGAAATGCTTTTAATCATTATATATACTAAATTTTGATAGTGCAGGGGCTAAATAATAAGAGCCTTTATTAACCACTTTGAGTAATATGGTTCTCTCCTTTGTTATTAAAACCACCTCGATGTAACAACAGTATACTAACATGTAATCTAATTTTAAACGGTGACAATATTAACCAGCAGAAGGAAGTGAGAAGTAGAAGAGAAGTATTAGGTGGACATTTGTCCCCGACTAAACAACTGTCACTCATCTTATTAGTTTTGACATTTTTCGTTGTTAACCCTCATAGTCTACACCAATGTTCATGCTCACAGATCTCCACCGGCAGATCTTCACCATTAGTTATTAAAGTTAGCGTTCTCACCGTTCTCCGTTGTTAAGTCTTCCCACCGCTCTCCACAGTTAGTTCTTACATTAAACAGTCACAGTTTTTCTCAGTTCTTTACCTTTAGTTCGCACATTTATTCAGCGCTGGTATTCATAGTTAGTTTTCATAGTTTTCCATTGCAGATCAGTACGACCTATATACTTTAACATTTAATCTTGCTGTGCATTCCCTTCAAAACTTTTCGATTAAACATTGCTACAAAAGGTGCTACATGCTTGTATGCTATCGTGCATGAAAAAGCTGTACAACGAATATGTATATGCTTAAAGAACTTTTCACTTGCCTAGAAGACGTGTGTGCAGTTGTTTGAAGATCCAAGAGGTGCTGGAGGTTTTCCATCATGTACTGACACTGTGACTGGTTGGCTCAACACTTAAAATCAACTGTTGTGGAGTGTGGTGGACTAATACCTGACCATTATGCCTCGCAGTGAGTAATATGAGGCTGGCCTTTACAAGTCACTTTCAGATACGAATGAATTAAGGATTTCCAGAGCACCTGTCGTGAAAGTCATAAGCACCATGTCATCAGCATGACTTAATTTAGGCATTTATCATATATGTAGCATCCAGTTTTCTTATCACTTAGTATGGTGCTTAGCTGATCTGTATAGATATTGTATAAGTGAGGAGGCAATATACCTCCCTTTCTGATGCCATTGGATGTTTTGAAGCCACCTGACATGGAGCATGACATGTACAGTCCAGGACATCTTGGCCCTATCCAATGATCTTTCCTCATTCTTTGCCAGCGGAAATATGCCCGCATATGACGAGAGGAAAATTGTATATTCCTGTTGCTGCCAGACAACTTTAATTATTCAATGACTGACTGGTTGTCTTATAGTGTAGGGAGTGGGTATGTGATAATGTGTCATATGGAAGTGTTTGTGGTTAATGGCAGAAATAGTTCGTAACTTTCAGACACTGAACTTGATATGTGAATCACACTAATGGCTACCATTATATAAAGAAAAGTCGTAAAACAGATAAAAAAAGAACCAGAGTTATATATCATTAGTGATCGCTCTACTGAGGGAGTTTACTTCCATTATGTCAGTGTACGAAATTAATGTGCATAAGAGCCGTGAAAGTGTCTGGAAGTGACTTGTAAAGGCCAGCCTCATATCACCCACTGCGAGGCGTAATGGTCAGGTATTAGTCCACCACACTCCACAACAGTTGAGTTTAAGTGTTGAGCCAACCAGTCATAGTGACATTACATGATGGAAAACCTCCAGCATCTCTTGGATCTTCAAACAATTGCACACGCGTCTTCTAGGCAAGTGAAAAGTGATTTACGTATATACAAACAAAAGTTAATGTGGCTATGTTATCACAGCGAGTCCACCTTAAATCCTTCCCACTTCTGCTTTATTACTTTATTCTTACTATCGCAGTGCCATTATACACAGCTTAGTATAGGCCTTAAGATTGGAACGGGGTTAGTGAACGTTATACTCAATCCATCATGTTCGAAACATGTCTCTTAAACTACCTAACACTGCCTGATAATATCATGTGTAGAATATACACCCTCACCAAAAAAAGTATTGGCCCCTCTCGGTACGATGGTTGTTAAAATGATCAACTTCCGCAGACAAACATGAATCTATAAATGTGGTGCCCCAAAACCAATACCACCCAGTAAGTGAGACTTTTTGCAATTTTCAGTTCTAATAATTACCAAAGAAAATATTTGTACTTATAATTACATGATGCCCCATGTATCACAATGCTTCATCGATATTTCAGAATGATACGACCTGTAAGAGTGCCGATACTTTTTGTGAGGGTGTACAATACGTCGTGGCGATGAAGGAGGTATTAGGAAATACTGGCAA
Source organism: Birgus latro (assembly GCA_018397915.1). Lineage (NCBI taxonomy): Eukaryota > Metazoa > Arthropoda > Malacostraca > Decapoda > Coenobitidae > Birgus > Birgus latro. The sequence continues at coordinate 20,649 of JAGKTI010009940.1, forward strand.
GCTATAGGTGTTGTAAAAGGTCGCAGGACTGTCATATTCGGGATGTGATTCCCTGAAGATAGGGTAATTTATTTATTTATTTATTTACAGGAAAAAAAAGAGGATGGGAAAGTTAACATGGAATCACTAATGTATGAGCCAATATGGTTAGACGTAGTGTGCAGGAATTCAGTGGTAAATAAATGGAACAGAGTTGATGAAAATAAGAAAACTGGAGAAGACCACTCATGGTACCGATAAAAGAGCGGTCGCTATCTACAACAGAAGCTATGAAAATCTGAATCAAGGGCACGGGCATATTTTGGGTATTGCATGTTGCCTGATATTGGATTAGCAACAGGTTCATTAAAAACTTTCTCCAAGCTCACCATCACCAACAAAGGAAGGATGCGCCACTCCTCTATCCAGGCGTCTCACAGCACAAGAACAAAATTAATGCCCCCTGTAGTCATCCCATACCAGACTCGTGTAAATCTGGTTTCCAGGTGTCCCCGATCCCGGTGAGGGCGTCAGGAATGTGAATCTTTGTGGATGCCATGAATGAGCGAGTGTCATATAGCTAGGATATAGTAGGAATACTGATAATTTTTTTAACTTCCAATAGGAAGTGTGATGGCGTTCGGTGGTAAAGATACAGTAAAGCATACCCCCAACCTCTCCCTCCTCTTTCTATTCCCACCCAAAGGAGTCTCTGGTTCCTCTGGAGTTGGTTGTGCCGTGGCATGAAGACAGTGTTACTTCTCCACGTTCTTTCAAGAGCATTTATTCGTGACTAGCATTGTACACAAATGTTAATCTCTTGCTACATCTCATCAGTGTAACTGAAGAGATATTAGTTTTAGGACGTTAAAGTGGTCAGAACGTAGTGATATAACCAGAGAGTGTAATAATAGCAGATGTACACTGGAATTATTAGATGCATTGCTGCCAGATGGTAGAAGTATGTGCATTGGATCGATGTTGCTGTAAAAATGTGTCACCTTGATGTCAGAGACTATTTTTACCTTGTTGCAGAAAAGCCAGTCGTCTTTCGATTCATGTCGTCTGCCTCCGTATCGAGTCGTTTTTCACGCTGTCTCACGACGTCTCATTCCCTCTTATGTAACTGAAGAATAAATGTTATAGTTCTGTACTGTATATTATCATTTCACCCTTGTTGTACCTCAAAGCGAGATCATGCTGGATGATGTAGTGTAGAGGGTTTAATTTGGACAGGGGTATGGTACAAGAGAGAAGCGTGATATTGCCTCCTCCGATCTAACTCTCCTCTAATCTTGCCATCGCCAGAAAAGTCGCTGATTCTACCGGTGCTGGTGGGGGCGCGTTAGATCTACGAACCTTCAGAGCTGATCAAGGTCGGGTGTCAGCTGCAGCAGCCCTTCCACGGCGAACACCAGCCGTCACTACAGTGGTTCTTAGAGGGAAGTGAGGTCAGGAATAATCGGGGGTGGGTAGTGAGAAATTGTTCGAGTTTAATGCCATCAAACAAGAGGTAATGTCTGGTGGGAGCAACACAAGACGAATGCTTGATGATGAGTTACAGGTGGACGACCAACGCTCTATATAGCGGTTCCTCGAAGGCAAAGATATAAGACATGTTAGGACTTGTACTATACTCTTCCCACCTTTGCTTTACGCAGATTATTATCCTGTTGCAGCATATTTCACGTAGCTCGATGGCAGTATAAGACAATTCTCTGGCACTACATTCTTACTAAAACTTTTATTCGTCATTAGAGTTTTAGGCTGGCTAATGTGAAATGTGTGTACTGCTTGCTTTTCATCTGAGAAAGACGCCAAACCCCTTTCAGCTAAGTTAGTGGCTAAGTGTGGTCTGACTGGACATCTGACGTGACTAGCAACCAAGGAGATATTTTGATCCCATAATTTAAGACCATTGAATTTCATTGTACCACGGCTCAGTAAGGTGTGCGAGATTAGGTCAGTTCCGTCAGATGGAACTAACTTACTATAGCATCTCTTCCTTACATTTTTATTTCTTAGTATGGCACCTCAAAACTCTCTTGTATGTTATTTATGTAATAAAACTCTTCACAAAAAAATAAATAAAATAAAATAAAAGCCTTGATAATTTACTAGTCCATATTTACCTTGCCATACTCGGGAGGGTTCAAATTCTGTGTCAGCTAGCGCCAGACGATTTTAGCCAGCTTGGAGTAAGTCACAGGAGTGAAGGAATCAGTGAAAGCTATATCCTATCGATCAGTTCGATAAGTCTCCCCTGCTGTAAGCTACAATATACTGTCGTGTAAGGGAAAGAAAAACGCAAAATAATTATATGCCAACATTTTTTTTTTTATGCGACCGACTCTGGGCATAGGCTTCACAGCTTACTATCAAGGCCCAGCAGTCCTCCTACATATCATACACCTCTACATGTCACCACTGTCTGAAGAAGCTGCTCAGGATACAAAAGGATGACGGAAAGAGAGAAGGGGTGGTGTGTTACAGTGAGATCAGCATTGCAAGGTTGAGATGGTACGGTTTCATGGTGAGAGGAGAGAAACAAGAGTCATTCAAGAGAGCATGGAGAATGCCAGCGGAAGAAAGAAGGCGGAGAGGAAGGCACAGGATTTGGTGGAGAGATGTAGTTCATAGAGATTTGAGAGACTCTGTGCTGGTGGAAGTGGTGCCATAGATAGACGGAGAAGGCTTATTGTAGGAGCCAACCCGTAGCAATACGGAATGGATAATGAATAATCCTAAGAGTAAGAATAACAAGAAGAATAAGTTCTGGAGTAAGAAGAATATGAAGATGAAGACGAGGTTCAAGAAGAAGACATTCAAGAGGGGAAGGAAAAAAGTTCAAGAAAAAGGTAAAAAGAAGATCCAGAAGGCGGATGAGGAGGAGGAGGTTCAGTCACTCAATTACTGATCAGTAAACTAAACCTGGACCGTAAATTCTCTCATAAGAAGATAGCACTGACATGAAGCTGCTGACGACACCGCTTGCCAAGATGTGATACGCTACCGTGAGGACTCAAGGCCAACTGTTTAGTATGCGGGGGAAGGGTCTAGTACAGAGAGAGGGAGAGAGAGAGAGAGAGAGGGAGAGAGAGAGAGAGAGAGAGAGAGAGAGAGAGAGAGAGAGAGAGAGATTGTAGCATGTGTGTGTGTGTGTGTGTTTGTGTTTAGCCTTGAAAATAAAGCGAACTATATCATTTAGTTGATAATTAAAGCCTGTGACAGATAGTTATTTAACACTTTTTTTTTTTTTATGTGTCCGACTCTGGGCACAGGCTTCACAGCCTGCTATCAAGGCCCAGCCGTCCTCCTACAATCTACATGTCACCACTTGCCTGACGATGTATAACACATTGCTAATTAGGCTGAATCGTATCGATTTATATCCATGTATATGTTTAACTCGGTCCCTGATGTGGTTAGGATACTGTGATGAGTACTGGTTATTTGTTGGTTTTCTCTTAACCCCGGCTCCTATGACTCACTCTCAGCTGAATGCGGCCTCTGGTGCAAACTTGAATATAATTCCATGGTTATCCAAACCTTATGAGGGTAATAATACCAGCATTAACCTATGCTGAGTTACTCTTAGGTGAATTTAATTGTCTGGCACAAACTGGAATACAGTACCAGAGTTGATCAAACCTTGTAAGGGTAATAATACCACCATCACCATATTTTGACTCAATCTCAGCTGAATGTAATCGTGTGTTCATGGCTGGAATCGAATGAACCAGTCATGAGAGGAACAGTGATAACATAATTGATGTATATGGTCCCATGACTCACCCAAATATAATGGTTTATCTTTAACTAATATGAAAACACAACTTGCACCCTACCATGAGTGGGTTCACTCCTTCACAACAGTGGTCTTTTTATTGCTCCCGCGTTCACTGAGCAAGGGCCGTTGTTATGGTTTGACGTGTGTGTGTGTGTGTGTGTGTGTGTGTGTGCGTGCGTGCGTGTGTGTGTGTGTGTGTGTGTGTATGTGTATGTGTGTGTGTGTGTGTGTGTGTGTGTGTTTGTGTGTGTGTGTGTGTGTGTATTTAACAAAATTAGCAGTAGCAGCAGCAGTAGCAGTACTAGTAGCAGCAGTAGCAGTAGTTGTCATTGTTGTTACTTTGTTGCTGCAGATGTATTCTGTCACCTTGCCTAAAACCTTTCCAACAAATTTACCTCATCATCCTCTTTTCCACTCTAATGGCTCTGTACCTGTTTCTATTGCCGATAAAGCACAACTCTTCCTTCAGACTTTCTCCTCCAATTTCAGCTTAGATTCTGATGCTGTTCCTCCATCACTTCCCCCTTCTGACTTCCTCATGGCTGACATTAAAATGTTTTCAATTGATGTATTTTCTGCCTCTAATTTCCTCAGTTCTAAAAGGGCATATGGGCCTAATGCCACCCTCTCCCCCCCTCTCCGTTGTCTTCAAGAACTGAGCTTCTGTGCTTACACCCTGCCTAGGTAAACTATTTTGCCTTTGCCTGTAAACTTGTACCTTTCCTTCTTGCTGGAAGTTTGCTCTCATTCAGCCTATCCCAAAAATGGGTGACCATTCCCATCCCAGTAAGTATTGCCCAGTTGCTTTAGCATCCTGTATTTCAAAAGTTTTCGAGTCCGTTCTCAACAAGAAAATGTTAAAAAACCTTTCCTACGAAAAACTTCCTTCAGATCGTCAGTATGGGTTCTTCCAGGGATGCTCCACTGGCGATCTTGTTATCTACCTTTCAGAATTCTAGTCATCCTCCTTTCGGAATTTTGGCGAAAGCCTTGCCATTGCTCTTGACATCTCTGAAGACTTTACATCTAGTCTGGCATAAACCTTTAATTTCCAAACTACTATCTTCCAGTTTCTATCCTTCTGTCTGTGCCTTCATCTTTAGCTCCCTTTCTGGTCGCTCTGTAGCTGCTGTTGTAGACGGCCACCGTTCTTCTCCTACAGCTATCAATAGTGGTGTTCCTCAGGGCTCTGTCCTATCATCAACTCTCTTTCTTTTATTCATCAATGACCTTCTAAACTGTACATCTAACCCTATCCACTCATACGCTGATGACTCCACCTTTAACCTTTCCATTCATCTGCTACAATGCCCACCTCAGCATTTATTTTAACAAACAAGGGGTGAGGCTATGGCACATCTAATGTCTGACTTGGCTAGAATCTCTGATTGGGCTAAAAGTGATCTTGTGATTTTTAATGCATCAAAACAGTTTGTACGTCTTTCAACAAGACATACTCTTCTGCAGGAGTATCTAATTTTTAACAATATCCAACTCAATCCTGTATCATCTTTAAGCATACTCGGGGTTTCATTCTCTCGGGCTTTATCTTGCAGAGATCATATTACGTCTCTAATAAAATCTACTTCCAAGTGATTATGTGTGGTAAGCCTACTCTGTGCCTTTTTTGTTACCCCTGCACAGTTGTTGACTTTATACACGGGTTTTATTCGCCCCTGTGTAGAGCACAACTTTCATGTGTGGGAAGGCTCTCCACATACAATTCCTTTCAACATGATGTAGTTAAAGGCTTTTCGTCTCATTAACTCTTCTCCTCTTACTGGCTTCCTTCAACCTCTCTGTCTTCTTAGCACTGTTGCATCTTTATCTCTTTTCCATCGCTACTTCAATGGTCACTGCTCGTCTGAACTGACTCCTTGCATCTCTTCACCACTGCTGCCGGAGCTTCGCACCAGTCTTTTTTTTTTTTTTTAATGCAAGAAAGAAGGAACCAAAGGCTAAGAGCCCACAAACGTTCCTTACAAGAAAAAAATCCTTTCATTTCGAGATGCCTGGACACACTGAAAGACTGAATATCACAGGAAGTAGGAAATCCAGACAGATGGAGACAAGTCCAGAGATGACTTGATGCATAAATGAAGAACTGAGAGTAACGGTTAACTCTTGCATTAGAGAGCTGGACAGAAATGGGAACAGAGTATGTTGCTAGACGGTGCTACGCTCCCGTTGTGGACGTGGAGGGATGCAAGCAGACAGTTCAGAAGGCAGTGACCATTGAAGCAGCAATAGAAAAGAGATAAGGACGCAACAGTCCGGCAAAGAGACAAAGGTTGAAGGAAGCCAGTAAGGAGGAGAGTTATTGAGACGAAAAGCCATTGACTCCACCCAATTCAGAAGAGCTGTATGTGGGGAGCCTCCCCACACATAAGAGTTGTATTCTACACAAGGGTGAATAAAACCCGTGTATAAAGTCAACAACTGCGCAGGGGTAAAGAAGGTACGGAGACGGCTTTGCACGCCAAAGCTCTTGGAAGCAGATTTTACAAGAGATGTAATATGATCTTTCCAAGATAAGTCCCGAGAGAATGAAACCCCAAGCATGTTCAATGATGATGCAGGACTGAGCTGGACATTATTAAACATTAGTGGGTAAACCTGAGGAAAATTTTGTCGGCTTGATAAGTGTAAGAACTGAGTCTTTGATGCATTAAAAATAACAAGATTATTTTTACCGCAATCAGAGATACGAGCCAAGTCAGACATTAGGTGTGCCATAGCCTCATTCCTTGTTTGTTGACGTGACTGCTGAGATGGACGTTGCGGAAACCGAATGGAAAGGTGAAGGGTGGAATCATCAGCATATGAATGGATAGGGTTAGATGTACAGCTTAGAAGGACATTGATGAATAAAAGGAAGAGAGTTGGTGGTAGGACAGAGCCCTGAGGAACACCACTGTTGATAGAGCTAGGAGAAGAACGGTGGCTGTCTACAACAGCAGCTATAGAACGATTAGAAAGGAAACTATAGATGAAGGCACAGAAAGAGGGACATAAACCGTAAGAGGGCAGTTTGGAAATTAAAGATTTATGACACACTCGATCGAAAGCCTTTGAAATGTCAAATGCAATGGCAAAGCTTTCACCAGTCCCGAAAAAAGGATGATCAGGAGTCTGAAAGATAGGTGAGAAGATTACCAGTGGAGCATCCCTGACGGAACTCATACTGACAATCAGAAAGTTGTGATAGGAAAGATGCTTTAAAATTTTTCGGTTAAGAATGATCTCGAAAACTTTAGAGACACAGGATGTTAAAGCATTTGGGTGATAGTTAGACGGTTGAAATGGTCACCCTTCTTTGAGACTAGCTGAATGAAAGCAAACTTCGAGCAAGAAGGAAAGGTACAAGTTGATAGACAAAGATGAAAGGCTTTAGCTTGGCAGGATGTAAGCACAGAAGCACAGTTCTTTAGGACAACCGGAGGGACCCCATCAGGCCCATATGCCTTGCTAGTACTCAGGCCAGTGATGGCAGAAAATACATCAGCTGAAGAAATTTTAATGTCAGCCATGAGGAAGTCAGAGAGGGGAAGTGAGGAAGGAACATCACCGGAATCGTCTAAGGTGGAATTGGAGGAGAAAGTCTGAGTGAAGAGATCTGCTTTATCAGTAAAAGAAATAGCTACAGAACCATCAGAGTAGAAAAGAGGAGGGAAGGATGATGAGATAAAGTTGTTAGAAAGGTTTATGGCAAGGTGCCAGAAGGAGCGGGAAGAATTCGAGTTGGATAGCTGAGAGCATTTAGTGCAGATGAAATTATTTTTAGCAGAGCGAAGAACAGACTTAGCACGATTCCGGGCAGAAACATAAAAAAGACGTGATTCAGGGGGGAGTTGGCTCCGGTACCTTTTATAGGCCCTCTCCTTGTTGTGGACAGCATTAGAACAAGTGTGATTAAACCAACACTTTCTTGCATTAGTCAAAGCATATGAGAATGGAATGTATGCTTCCCTGCCCGAGAGAATAACCTCCATAATGCGCGAGGCACATTCAGATGGCTCTCGGCCATGGAAGCAATAATCATTTCAAGGAATAAGAAGTACTGCCTGAGGGCCTCCCAGTCAGCAGCTCCAAGGTGACACAACTGACATTTCTTTGGAGGGTCCACAGGCCGTACTGGAGCGATAGGACAGGTTAAGGTAATACGGTTGTGATCAGAGGAGTCCAACGGAAAGGAAAGATTAACAGTGTAAGCAGAAGGATTAGTTTTAAGGAAGAGGTCAAGTATGTTGGAACTCTCTCCAAGGTGGTCAGGGATACGGGTAGGGTGTTGTACAAGCTGCTGTTTGTCATGATGGATAGAAAAGATGTAGGCTTTCCCGGAAACCAGACTTACTCGAGTTTGGTATGGGATGACTACAGGGGACATTAAATTTGTTCTTGTGCTGTGAGACGCCTGGATAGAAGAGTGGCGCATCCTTTCTTTGTTGGTGATGGTGTGCTTGGAGAAAATTTCAATGAACCTGTTGCCAAGCCAGTATCAGGCAACATGCAACACCCAAAAGGTGCCTGTGACCTTGATTCAGATTTTCATCGGTTCTGTTGTAGATAGCACCTGCTCTTCTGTAAGTATCATGAGTGGTCTTCCCCAGTTTTTCAGTCCTTCATCAGCTCTGTTCTATCCATTTATCACTGAATTCCTGCACACTACTGCTAGTCATATTGATTCATACATTAATGATTCCATGTTAACTTTTCCTCACCCCTTTTTGTCACTAAAGAAATAAATTACCTTGTCTTCAAGGAACCACATCTTTGATATGACTGTCCTGCTTCCTTTAACAACACCTATGTCTTGCTGGTATAACTTTCCCATTAACTCGTTCATTCCAGTGACATACTGTACATCATACACCCGATATTATCAGGCAAATTTAGGTAGTTTAAGAGACGTATTTCGAACATGAAGGGTTGAGTTTAACCTTCACTAAACCCGTTAAAAACTTAAGGCCTCAACTAAGCTGAGTAAATGGCATTGCGAAAGCACGAATAAAGTGATAAGTCACCGGTGGAAAAGATTTAAGGTGGACATGCAGTAATCACCTATCCACATTGACCTGTTTTTGTACAGTATTCCAGTCCTCCTTGTACTCATCAGGTCTACCTTGGCAGATTCTTTTGACTCTATCTTCTTCCTGTGGTCTCCAGTTTTGTGTACAATGTTGATCGTCAAAAGTTTTTTTCTTTTCAGTTTTACGGATTAAAAAAAAAAAAAGGAGGAATTAGAGAAAAAAATAA